>ML783359.1:458656-480110 GCA_009831015.1 Picea engelmannii | reverse complement strand
AGGCAAAAAGGTCGAGGGGGTACGATATTATCTGCTGACTGTAGATCTGAGCACGTCTAGATAGGCCATTGATATTAGCGCACCCTTTAACACAAAGCACCAAAACTGACATATCACCACAAAACTTAGGATAACAACATTTTATGGGTTTTTCTAACTCCCCTTTCTTTATTTTGTCACCAAGGGGTAAAAAATACATCATTTCAACTCAAATCAAAGGCATTTAATCACCCTTTCATCAATTTTATTGAAATAAGACATGCTAACCTACATCCTAATCTAGTTACCTAGCACATTAACCCAGATTAAACTGTTGGGTTAAAAATTACTCTAACCTAAGACATTTGACCAAGCTTAAATTGTTTGATCAAACTTATTCACTATCCTATTTAATTTGGCTAAGATTAAACTGTTTAGCCAAATTTATTCACTATCCTATCTGCATAAATTGAAAGAGCTTGATCATGGTTAGATAGTATAAATCAAGCCAAATTATTTCATGGGGTTTTATCATTTTCTTTTCTATTTTTATACCCTCTTTTTAATTTTTGTATTTTTGTATTTTTTTTCTTTTTCTTTTTCTTTTCTTTTGTTTTTCTTTGTAAATCATTTGCAGAATAAAACATTATTTACAATACAATACAACTTAGAAGAAGAGATTATAATCACCAGGTGATCCTATGAAACATAGGGTTATAACAGTGGCTCCAATTGGGGATGGTGCTCTCCTTTTGAGGTGCCAAGAATCCAACTTCCTGTTGTTTTGAATTTCCTTCCTCGGTGCTTTTTTTGCATCCTGATCTACTTTATTATGATTATAAAATTGGTGATCCGGATCAGTGGCTTAGGGCCTTCTCTTCGGGCTTCAACCATCTGGTAAAAATCACCTCACACCTGACATGAAAGTAAAAGTAAAAGTGGTTTGTACAATGGGATGAGTGACTAAGATCTTTATTCTGGTGGAACATAATGTTTGAGCATCCTGCCATTTATAGTTCCTCCTGGCAGGTCTGCTCCATCACTGTCCTTGAGTAAGAATGCATTGTTTCCTCTATATGCCTGGATGATGTAAGGGACTTTCCACAAACTTTTGAACTTTCCATGCTTGCTCTTGTCCTCATTTCTTGAATCCCATTTTAGTACCACATCACCCAAATTGATATCATCCTCCTTGGTTCTTCTGTCATAAATCTTCTTAATGCTCTCTTGGATTACCTATGTCTGGTTATACACCTCCTCTCTGGACTGTTGGAGTTGGATCATCAGATTGATTCTCCTTTGAATATCATTAGGTTCTTCCTGTACTTCTTGCAACAACTTCATAACAGGAACGCCCAAAGAGGTGGGGAAAACATCATCAATTCCATATACCAACTGATATGGGGGCATACCAATTGATCTTTTTGTGGTCAACCTGTCATCCGAGAGTGCATGACCCAACTTGTTATGCCAAGATTTCTTATTTTATTGCAACATCTTCTTTATGATATTCACCAAACTTTTATTTGAGGACTCAACTAACCCATTTCCTTGAGGGTAATAGGCTGTGGAGTGTACCAAAGTAATATGGTACTTGCTTCAAAATTCTATTATCTTTTTTGATCTGAAAGTTGTTGCATTATCAGTTATGATCTTCCTAAGACATCCAAAATGAGACAAAATATTAGTTTCCAAGAATTTAATAATGACAGAGTCAGTGGCTTGCCTGCAGGGTACAACTTCAATCCACTTTGTGAAGTAGTATGTAGCTGTGAGGATCCACTTATGCTGGCCTGAAGAGGGTGGGTGAATTTCACCAATAAATTCCAAACCCCATTGTTGGAATGGAGCCTCCACAGAAATAGGTTTCAAGGGTAAATTTAAAAGTTTCATTTTGCCTTCAAAGAATTGGCACTTGTGACAGGAGGTTACTTTTTTATGGACATCTGCAAACAGGGTAGGCCAGTGAAAACTAGCTCTAAGGATTTTATTAGCAGTAGTCTTCCAATTTAAATGCCATCCACAATCACCTTCATGGAAATCCTGCAATGCTTTGTCACCCTCATCTTTTAATAAACAATTAAGTAAAATGCCTCCAACATCTTTCCAGTAAATATCTCCATTCAAAATGTAATATTTCAAAGCTTTTAGTTTTATGAATCTAGCTTTAGTCTTCGTTAGACTAGGAAGAGCTTGTAAATTATGCAAGACAAAGATAAGGTCTATGTACCATGGAGAATTTGAGAATACCTCTTTGACATATGGAGTCGCCTGCTCTCCCTGTTCATCAACTGCAACTAAGAAGTTTATATCTAAAACATGAAAAATTGATTCAACCATCAGTTTGGCCAAAGCTTGACCCTTGATCAGTTTAGTTGGTTTGATTTTTATATCATATTCCAAAATCACAACAATCCATTTCCCTCTCCTACCATCTGGGTTATCTTGAGTCAGAATGTCTTTCACCACTGCATTTGGAACATAAGCAATGGTATGTGAATGGAGAATGTAGACCCTAAAATCTTTAATTACTTTTACTAAGGAAAAAGTTTGTTTCTCCATTATGTTGTAGTTCAGTGAAACATCTCTCAATGACTTGGTGAAAAAGGCCATGGGTTGTTCACGCCCCTCATTGTTTTTCTTCAAAAGGACCACTACAATGGTGTGTTCAGATCCCAAAGAGAATAAATAGAAATCCTTAGTGTAATATGGACTGATTAATACAGGGGCTTGTGTAAGGGCATGTTTTACCTGCTCAAAGGACTGTTTATCTTATGTGTTCCACTTTATTTTGGTATCTTTTTTAATCATATTTGTACTGTTCCTGAGTAGTTCTGCCAAATTGGGTATGAATCTTCTTAGAAAATTTATTTTTCCTATGAAGGATTGCAATTCCTTAATGTTACTAGGATGGTCTAACTTTTGGATGGCTACAATCCTGCTGGGGTGTATCTTGATTCCATCTTTAGAGATTATATGCCCTAACAGTTTGCCTTCTTCTAAACCAAAAAGAGTTTTCTTGGGATTTAATGAAATTCCAAACTTTTTGCATTTTTCAAACACTCATTTGAGGTATTGTAAATGTTCCTCATATGATTTTGAGTAGACAATAACATCATCCAAATATATGGCTATAAACCTACCGAGTTCATCCACAAAGGCAATGTCCATTTCTCTTTGGAAAGTGGCACCAACATTCATCAAACCAAAGGGAATTTTCACATACATGAAAGTTCCCCAGGATGTAGTGAAAGTTGTTTTCTCCTGGTCATCATGGTGGACAAGGATTTGGTTATAGCCAGAAAAACCATCCAACAAAGAGATCCTACTCACTCCAACTACCTTTTGTAAAATGCGATCCATTTTAGGCAGAGAATAGTTATATTTAAGAGAAACCTTGTTGAGGTTCATGAAATCAATGCAGAGCCTGATTTCACCAGTCTTTTTCCTAGTAGGGACCAGATTAGAAACCCATTTTGGGAATCTTAAGGGGACTATTATTTTGGCATCATACATTTTCTTTATCTCTTTTTCTATCAGGGGAAATAACTTTGGATTGATTCTCCTAAGTTTCTGCTTGAAAGGATTATGTTCTTCTTTTATTGGGATTTTTTGGTGTATGATACTGGTGTCATAAGACTTTAAATCCTCATAGCTCCAAGCAAAGATATCTACAAATTCTTTGAACAGTTCAATATATTTGTGTTTTTGCTCGGGGGGTAAAGATTTAGACAGTTTAATCATTTTGGGTTTTTCCTCTGTTCCTATATTACATTCCTCAACCTCTTTACCAGTAGGTTCAATTTTTGGATTTTTTGCTACATCGTTGAAATCAAACAATTCTTCTAAAGGAACCAAACCTCTAGGTAAAGCGTTATTCTTCAATTGCAAAATATCCGTGTCTTCATATGAATCTACTTTATTTACACTATCATTTTCTAAGTCTGATTTATTTACATCTTCATCATCGCTATCTACATCAATATTTGTACATTCAAAATCATTTTTAGACTCCAGGAAATATTCAATTTGTTCATCGTTTCCAAACACTTGCCGATACCTGATATTGTCTGGGACGGTCGACCTGCATTTCACCTATATTGTGTATTGGTGATTTGGATGGAAAGGTATTTTACATGTGGCTGCCAAAGTAGCCAATCCATCTGCAAGTATGTTTTTGGCCTCTGGGAATTACTTGCAAGTCAATCTCAGTGAAACATTGTAAAAAATACAAAACAACATTTCTATAAGCTCTGAGCCTAGGGTGTTTGGAAGCATACTCACCTTTGATTTCTTTGATGATCAGTTCAGAGTCACCTCTTACCATAATCCTTTTGGCACCAAGTTTCTTCAACAACTTTAGGTCGAGCATCAATGCTTCATACTCAACTATGTTATTGGTGCACTGGAAATTTAATTTATAAGAGTGATTTTTTGAATACCTTGCTTTATGATTATGCACCCACACTCCAGCTCCAACTCCTTCTTTGCTAACAACTCCATCAAAATCCACACTCCATAAATTTTCTGCTAATTCATCATTTTCTGTTGTCACCATTTTACTTTCCTCGGGGGTTGCTTTACTTTCCTCCAAGCTAGATGAATTATATTCTAATTGTGTTATTTGATTGTCTAATTCACCATCGTTGTATAAAATGAAGGAGTCCAGGTCAGAATGAACAGAGTACAAAGGATAGTTATGTGGTTTTTCTTGACTGATGACCATGTATTTCATCAGAGTCTCTCTGTACAATCTTCTTTGTTGGCCAAACACAGGAATGGTGGCATAAGTCATATCTATCTGTAAAGTACCCTTTAGCTTGGAACCCCATGATCATGATAATAACATACCATACTTCGGAGGGATGTCTGCAACTACAATATTCATCACCATGCTTTTAGCTAGGATTTGGGCCAAGGTAATGCACAAATCTTTAATCATACCTATGCATTTAACTTTGCTAGAGTCAAAAGAGTACAAGTCCTTGTATGGCCTGGTGATATCAAGACCCAACTTCTCCATCACAACCTTGGGCATAATATTGTGAGAAGCACCAGAATCAAGCATCACATTGTGTAATGTCTTGTCATAGATATTTAGACTGATGTAAAAAGGAGGGATAGAACCAATATCAGTTTGTCCCTCAACCTCAGGACCAAACAACAACTCAGATTGATCATCAACAACATTCACAGTGTCTGAGCCTACTCATGGTTCTATGTTTAATGTTTTGATCACCTAGGATTTGTAAGCACTTTTGTTCATTAGTTCAGTCAAAGGAATATGAATCTTCAATTTAGCCAATTCACTTTCCAAGCTGAAAGTGGTTGAAGTTATGCTCTGGCTCTGCAATTATGATTTATCAGTCACAGTTTTATGTGCAGAAGTACTTGGCTGACTTATGGATGCAACCTCGGTTTGAGCTATTCTTGGTGAATATTCAGAAGTTTTCTTTGGAGGAGTCTATGAATTTTTCTTTTCTGGGACTTTCTTAGGAGTAGTTTCTGAGGTTTTCTTAGCTTCAACAACTTTCTTGGTTTCATCAGCCTTCTTGGTTTGGTTGTCGTTAGACTTATTGCTTCTCAATTTGTACTGTCTATGGACCTCCATTATGGCATTCTCGAAGGCTTTCTACTATGAGTCTTCCTCATCTACTTATGTCTGTGAAAGGAGAAAAAGTTCATGTTCTTCCTGAGTGAGAAAAATGGAATCATTGCCATTAACCCCCATAAGGTTTATGTGAATATCATCCAAATCCTCGATTATCTCTTCCCCTTCATCCGCATAGTTTTACTGAAGAGGTTGTCTAATCTGTTGATCAAGACCTCTTTGTTCCCTTTGGTATCTGGGCTCTCTCTGTCTGATTTGAGGAGGGTTCCTTATGAAATTAGGATTTCAAATATGAGGAGCAGGTTGGTTCTCTCTAGGCAGGTTTTTGTCGTTGATTTGCAATCTTTCCATCGTTCTCTCCATGTACCTTACTAAAGAATCAATTTTGGTATCTGAAGTAGAAGTGGAAGGTTCTTCTTTAATTGTAACTCTCCTTTTTGTTCTTTGCCTAGCTCTTCTGGCTAATATATTTGCTTCAACACTCACTACACTTTTTTCCATATCTTCCAATGTGGCATAATTTCTTTATCTTAGTTGGTATGACATATCAACATCAAATCCATCAGGGAATTTGATTGAGGCCAAACCTTGAGGAGGCTTGATATCAACAGGAATTGCGTTATAAATATTATTAAAACGAATGTAATAGTCCTGTATTTTTCCCCTTGATTTCTTTTGATATTTTCATATTCAGATAAAATTTGGAGAGGGTTTTTCTTTACCTCCCATCTGTCGAGAAAAATTCGGTGAAAAGCAACAATATCAACAATGCTAGCAACACGTAATTCTTTAAACCATTTTTTGACATCTCCAATTAAGCTTTGTGCAAAAAGTTTCATTTGGACATCTGCCTCATCAACTTCCTGCAAATCAAAGTAATCATTCATTTTATCCACATGTTGTTTTGCATCAAGAGGTTTAGTACCATCAAACTGAGGAAGTCTAGTTTGATAGTCCTAGGGCATGACATGTAAGGGAGCGTATCTTGTTGCCATAATTGGTGGAGGAGGATGAATAACAACTCATGTGATTGGAGGAGAAGTGACAAAAGATGTAGAAGATGCAAGGCTGGGAGGTATGGATCGAGTTACTTGAGGCTTGAAAGAATATGCAACAATAGTCAGGGAAGAAATCTCAACTAACTGTTAAAAGTGGGCTTTATACAAACTTGATCAAGATTTGATACTAGATCTTCTAACTTTTTAAACTCTTGAAGAAATAGTTGATCAAAATTTGTTCTAGGGGAGAGTCTCTCAAGGGTTTTAGGTCGGAGAAAGGTTTTGTAATATCCCTCAGCCAAACCCAAATGTAAATATAATCCAAGTATATTTAATCTAGTGAGTTGTTTAGACATCATTTTTGTAATACACCTTTCATGGCATGGTGCGCGCATATACTACGCAGTAAAGGGATGTAATGTGCACATTTATGAATACCATGTGTAGTAACTAAGGTGCGCGCAGCCTTAGAGACAGAGGATACAATGCGCAGTAACTAAATGCGCACAATATTAAGGTCAACGAACCTTTGTGTATATAATATGAATTATAGGTTGGTGAGCCAGTATTATAAGCCAAAATGCTTGTGTCTTGGAATTAGGCCAACGTGCCTAGATGTTAAAGGCTAGAGCACCTACTTTGTACATGACTCATGATTAATATAAAATACATCACTGTGCGCAGACCAACCACGATAAAATATATGGGGGACTGAACTTCACCAATTAGGGAAAGGGAGGGCCAAAAGACAAGAGAATATTATATTAATATTTCCCAAAACATAAAGTATGGATAATTTTATCCTAAGTTCTAAAGTTGGGGACAAGTGGACAAAAGTAACTTCCGATATGACAAGTGTCAAGTTGGGGACATGCATT
This sequence comes from Picea engelmannii, assembly GCA_009831015.1. Classification (NCBI taxonomy): domain Eukaryota; kingdom Viridiplantae; phylum Streptophyta; class Pinopsida; order Pinales; family Pinaceae; genus Picea; species Picea engelmannii. The sequence goes on along the minus strand of ML783359.1, from coordinate 472,644 downwards.
CATATTGTGGGGAAACTTAGCTCAGGGGTCTCTCTCTCACGAGAGTTTATGAACAAAGAGGGGGCAAAACCCGCAGAGTGACCATCATTTTGAAAAAGAGTTCACATTGATTCCCAAAAACACACTCAGTTATCCAGTCAATGACTCCATGACCATTTCACTCATACATTCTATTATCCTTGAGACAACCATTCCACCTTTCTGAAACCTGTTTCCCCATCCCTTTTGGTTGGTGTACCTGGTTATCTTGGAGCGGGATTGAAGAAGCAGGTTGTAAGTCTCATGAGAAATTCTTTGGGCGAGCGAATTGTTGGGGATATATTTCTGTAGGTGCTAAACTGCAGCTACAACGCTCTGAGACTTCCGGTCCGGACTGTTGCTGAAGCCCTGGAAGGGAAGTGGGGCAGCCGAGGGACTGTTGAGCAGAGAAGGGGCACACTTCCTTGGGTGGGACAGGCATGTGGGGAATGAGAGGTTGTAGGTTGTTAGTTGAGTGAGCACCTGAGACAAAGTCTTTCCTGTTGTCCATGAGCCTTAGTCTGGATAGGAATCCCTTTACCTTGGGTGGAGTTTAGTCCCAGCTCGGGGGTGATTCACTGTTGAGAGTGATGAACAGTGTAATCTATGGTTGGGAGGTTCATGGATAGTCTGTAAGCAGTTGATGAAAGTCTTTTTAAAGATAAGTATCAATTGTATGATATATGGATATGTTGTTTTTCTATTTACATGCCCATGTTACGATTTTATCATATATGTGACTACGACTGCTTATGGGTAATTTCTTGTAAATGATGCATATCGGTAATTACTGTTAATTGTAATATAAAAGTCGTGTTATAGAAATTAATTATTTGTTTATGTTAGATGTAAGCTTCCACGAGCGTGTTATATGTATATGCTTTAGTTGCATGCAGTCTAAAGGGTAAATTTAGGTAGCATTGCTTAGTTGACTACTAGGTATGCTACTGTATGTTCTGCAGTATGGGAACGAAAAATGTTCCCTAGAGTAGCATATCCCGGCCTGATGGCTAGGAATGTTAGCAACTGGTGTTAGAGTATGAGTGGTTGTTCTGGAATGGCGTACCCCGATCTCAAGTTGGTCAAGGGGGTCGTTACAGTTTGGTATCAGAGCCTTAGTTCAACACTGAGCTTGGATGGACCATAAGGGTGCAATCGAAGTGAATATTCATAGAAAAATAACTTTGAAGTGACCAGAATTAGAGTCATAGAGTGTCCTTGGAAAAGGTTGGCATACTGGTGTGCGTGGTAAATTTGGCACCGCACGGGAAATCGTGGCGTGCCAGTGTGCGGGGTAAATTGTGGCGCTGCGGGGAAGATTATTATGTGTAGATGCACGCACTGAAATTAGCCTTGCGCGGTAAGCACACACATAGTAAGGTGCACATGGGGTGCACAAGTATTGCTTAAAGTAGGGGAGTTTTGTTGTTACGCGCATAAGTATGAATATAAGTTGTATCGCGGCGGTGTATTCAGTAGTATGCGCAGATATTTGAGCGCGAAGGAGTATGTTAAACTGACATGGTGCATGCATAGGATGGAAATGCATGTGGAATATCGGTGCGCAGTATTGAACTATGCGCAGTGGATATTAGCGCACAATGCCAGAGTAGTGCGTAAGTAGTCGGTACGATGAAGAAGAAACACGCAGTAGATTTAGGAGCGCGGAGAAGAATTTATCTTGTAATATTGCTATGCACGATAATATAAATGAACAAGACAAGTTAATGTGCGAGAAGTCGCTTGGAAGGCGAGGAGTCTGAGTTTAAATTGCATAATAATAAAAGAAAAATAAACACATAACCGCATTAAAGCATTAATTAAAAAATAAAAAAAAGAATTCCGAATTTTTAATTTCTTTCAATTTAGACAGATGAAAATAAAATATAAGATTACAAGAAAAAAATATTATAAAAGAAAACAAGGGTCATAACATCACCATATAGAAATTATAATAAAACAGTCTAAAACCTGTTTCTGTATTTATATAATTATATTAATTACAAAAGGGTGATGACAACAGTTAGCTTGTTGTAAAAAGGGTCGTTGAAGAACATGCCTATCATCTCTAGTACTCTTTACCTACGCTACTGGCTGTTCAAAATTCGTTGAGACATGTTTATCTTAGTTGAAGACTTACTTCAGCTTAGCGATCTCGGCCTTTAAAGAGGAGTCTAACAAGACCGGTTGATTTTCTCCAACACTTTCGACCACTTTAACTGTAGATTCCTCCTTCTTATGTTGCTTACTCCTTTTCTTCTTAACGGCTGGCCTGTTGATGCCTAAATCCTTTATAATGGGATTCAACATGACTTCCAATCGCGAGTCTATAACCGACTTTGTGTGGAATTTAGTTGCTAGAAGGTGCACGAGGACCCTTTCCTCCTTATTCGCAGAAAAGACTAGCATGTTGCTCGAATAACCAGTCTCACTCGACTTAGCTTTGTCCATGTATCTCAGGTTGGGGATACTGAAATGTGTCTTTACAGAGACCAGGAAGTCAAGCAGCTTGAATATTACTACTATTATGGATACGCAGATATCTTCATACTTAGGGAGTGGTAATTATAGAACTCCATTTATGAAGCGCAGACAGATTATGGACAAAGAGCGTTGGGTTGCCATGCTCGACCAATCCATTTCGGATGATTATCTTTTGAGTTCGTTACATGGCGACGTTCAACTAACATCACATGACTGTGAAGTCCTGAACGAATGAAGCAGGGTGATCTGACTAGTCGTCGCCCGCTCCAGGAGTGGTGGATTTGACATGTTGAGACATGTGATACCGCGTCTTGGTGAAAGTGGTTTCGACAATACCACCTTCTTGCACGAGTTTATCTTGGAAGGCACTGCGCATCAGTGTTCTTGAGACTTGGGTCTTTTGTAGAATTTCCATGGTGATAACACCAGGAAACTGGGAGTGATAATGTTGATGTGTATGTTGAATCGAAATGGTGCATATTCTCATGAATTGTTGATTGGTTGGTCTGATTAGTTTCGATGGCTGCACGTTTTGCAGAATTAACAACAACTCGGTCAGGACAGACCAGTGAAAAGTCCATACGAATGGAAGAGGCACATGAGAATTACAGTAATCCAGAGAAGAGCAGAGGGATGGATGTCCATTTGGGCATGGAAGGAACGAACTCCAACGAACATGGAGAAGAAAGGAATGAAGATATGAATATGGATGAGACCATTAAGAATTTGCAGAAGGATGTCCAAAGCCATAAAGCTGATAATTAAAGGCTTATGAAAGCCAAAGAGAAGCATGATGACTTCAACATGAAACTATTGGAAGGTTTGAACAAAATAAAGAAGAAATTGGCTAAGGAGAGTGACTCAAGTAGATTTGAGAGTCACAAATCTTCAGAGGAGAAGAGAGAAGTAAAAAGTGCTAGTAGGCATCACCATCATTCCCATAGGCATTCCCATAAGAGAGCAGGCAACAACTCAAGTCTATCCCCTACCAGAAGGTATAAGAGATCTAGGGTGGATGAGCTGCGAGGAGAAATGAACAAAATCAAACCTCCTACATTTGATGGTGAGCACAAGAAGGATGAAGATGCTGAAACATGGTTGCTAGGCACGAGGAAGTATTTTCAATTGCATAATTATTCTTCTCATGCTGAAGGTGGAATCGTTATTTATCAACTCAAAGGAAAGGCCTCCATGTGGTGGGATCAACTTGTGTAGGTACAATACATTGTAGAGAAAAATTTTACTTGGAGAGAATTCAAGAAGTATTTTGAGAAGAAGTACTTGACCAAGAGATACTATGAAAAGAAAATGAAAGAGTTCTTTGAACTCAAGCTTGGAAGTACGACCATAGATGAATAAGAGAGAAGGTTTTTGGAACTGTTGAAGTATGTCTCTTTCATTAAGGATGAGACAATCAAGATTCAATGGTACTTAAGTGGATTGCCAACGTTCATCAGTGACAAAATACAGTATGATGATCCCAAGACATTAGAAGAGACCATAAGAAGAGCTAAATGCTTATATGACCAGCTAAAAGCAAGAGCAACTTTCCAAAAGGCTTGGGAAGACAATAAGAAATTCAAGATGGATCAGAGGAAGAAGGGAGCTAAGCCACCATTCTTCAGAAATAATCCACAATGGCAGAAAATGCATAAGGAAACCAGAGTGATTAACACAGGGAGTCAAGGTCCAAGATAACCACCTATGCAATGTTGGGGTTGTAAAGGAAACCATAGGTTCAGAGATTGTCCTCACAGAGGTGAAAAAGGTAAGGTTGTTCACAATGTACAATGAGCTAAGACAGTAGAGGACATGGGAAAAAATGTGCCAAGGATTTATGCAACCTTGGACAACAAGCAAGCAGAGTATCGGTCCCATATGATTGAAGTGGAAGGTATGATCAACAACCAAACCCTTGCTATTTTAATTGATTCAGGAGCTATCCATAGTTATATAGACCCTAATATGGTGGAAAGTTTGCAATTTCCAAGAGGCAAGCATGGGAAATCCTGGTTGGTGCAACTGGCTACAGGAGCCAGAGGAAAAGTTAATGAGATGGTTAAGTCCTGCCTCATAGACATGAATGGACTAAATACCAGGGAAGATTTGAACATCTTACCCTTAGGTTCCTATGACTGTTTAATTGGGATGGATTGATTGGACCCACATCATGCTCTATTGGATTGTCATAACAAAGCATTCACTTGCTTGGATGAAGAAGGGAACCAAAGGAAAGTGCAGGGAATTCCCAGGGCAGTAACCGTTAGAAAAATTTCAGCATTACAGATGAAGAAATGTTATAGAAGAGGATGTCAAATATTTGCAGCTCATATGGAGGAGACACCTGAAGACAAGGTGCCAAATTTGGAGGATTATCCAGTCCTGAAAGAGTTTGAAGATTTATTCAAGGAAGTACCAGGACTACCCCCAAGGAGAGACATTGATTTCTCTATAGATTTGATGCCTGGAGCAACACTAATATCAAAGACTCCTTACAGAACGAGTACACCAGAATTGAAGGATTTGCAAATGCAGCTTGAAGAACTTCTGAAGAAGGGGTATATACACCCAATTGTATCACCTTGGGGTGCCCCAGTCTTGTTTGTGAAAAAGAAAGATGGAATGTTAATATTGTGCATTGACTTTAGACAATTGAATAAAGTGATTGTTAAGAACAAATATCCTCTACCAAGGATTGATGATCTCTTTGATCAATTGAAGGATGCAAGGATATTTTCAAAGATAGATCTCAGATCAAGATACCATCAGGTAAGAATTAAAGAATAATATATTAGCAAGACCGCCTTCAGGATAAGGTATGGTCATTATGAGTTGACAGTGGTACCATTTGGATTGTCAAATGCACCAGTTGTTTTCATGTGCTTAATGAATGGTGTTTTCCAAGAGTATTTGGACAAGTTTGTCATTGTCTTTTTGGATGACATTCTTATATATTCCAAGTCAGAGGAAGAGCATGAACATCATTTGAGGATGGTGTTGCAAGTATTAAGGGAACATCAGTTGTATGCCAAATTGAGCAAGTGCTCATTTTATCAGAAACTAATTCATTATTTGGGGCATATCATCTCAAAAGATGGGATAGCAGTGGACCTTGAGAAGGTAGAAGCCATTAGAGAATGGTCAGCACCAAAGAATGTGACAGAGGTCAGATCTTTCATGGGACTTGTAGGTTACTACATGAGATTCATTGGAGGATTCTCGACGATAGCACACCCAATCACTTCCTTGCAAAGAAAGGGTATGAAGTTTCAATGGACGTAGGACTGTGAAAGGAGTTTCCAACATTTGAAACAATTATTGACAAGTGCTCCAATACTAAGGATTGCAGACTCAAATGAAGATTTCATTGTATGCACAGATGCATGTAATGAAGGACTGGGTGGAGTCCTCAGTCAAAATGGATTCATGATATGTTATGAATCAAGGAAGTTGAAGGAGCATGAAAGAAACTATGCCACTCATGATTTGGAGTTGGCAGCCATAGTGCATGCCCTGAGGAAATGGAGACACTACCTTATGGGGAAAATGTTTGAGTTAAGAACAAACCACAATGGTTTGAAATATTTATTTAATCAACCAAATCTAAATGCTAGACAAAGCAGATGGTTAGAATTTCTAAGCGAATATAACTTTGATATAAAGCATATCAAAGGGAAACAAAATAAAGTGGTTGATGCACTCAACAGGAGGGTGCATGAGCTTTATGCTACAACTATCAACATGTATCAGAATGATGTTAAAATAAAAATTCTGGAGGCTGCAAATACAGATCTATAGTACAGATAATTGGTAGCAATGCTATAGCAAGGTAAGACACCACAGAAGATGGATATTTATAAGTTGGGAGTAGATTGAATACTACTGCACAAGAACATAATTTTTATACCAAATTTCCAAGACTTGAAACGTATAATTTTGCAGGAGATGCATAATGCTCCTTATGCAGGGCACCCTGGATATCAGAAAACCGTAACAGTGGTCAAGAGCCAATACTTTTGGCTAGGTATGAAGAGAGAAATTGCAGAACACATCGCTAGGTGTATGGAGTGCCAGAAAGTTAAAATAGAGCATAGGCGCCTAGCATGATTGTTGCGACCTTTGCCCATTCCTGATTGGAAGTGGGAAGTGGTGACAATGGATTTTATTATGGGATTGCCCAGAACAAGCAAGCTACATGATTCAATTATGGTAGTGGTGGACAAGCTCACAAAAGCTGCCCATTTTATTCCACTAAAAACTACTCACAAAGCAGCAGATGTTGCTGATATTTTCATGAAGGAAGTGGCACGATTGCATGGAATTCCTAAAACGATTGTGTCTGACAAAGACCCGAAATTCACCTCGAATTTCTGGAAAGGATTGTTCAAAGGATTCAGAACGAATCTGAATTTTAGTACAACTTATCATCCTGAGTCTGATGGACAGACAGAAAGCGTGAATAGGGTGATAGAAGATATGTTGAGAATGTATGTGATGGACAAACCATCGAAATGGGAAGACTACCTACACTTGGTAGAATTTGCTTACAATAATGGGTATCAGGCATCATTGAAAATGAGCCCATTTGAAGCAATTTACAGTAGAAGGTGCAATACTCCAGTAAGCTGGGATAATCTAGCTGATAGAACAGTATTCAGGCCAGAATTGCTCAAGGAGATGGAGGACCAAATGTTAAAAATTAAGCAGAATTTGAAAGCTACCCAAGATAGATAGAAAAGTTATGCTGATAAAAACATAATCCACAGAGAATTCAAAGTGGATGATCATGTTTTCATGAAAGTGAAAGCTAACAGGAGCTCCCTGAAGCTTGGAAGTTGTGCCAAGTTAGCAGCCAGATTTGGTGGACCATTTGAAATCCTATAGAGGATTGGTCCTTCATTGCCTGCATCTATGTTTGTTCATAATGTCTTCCATGTATCATTGCTAAAGAAATATGTACCCGATGCTAATCATGTTATTGATTGGAATGTTATTTAGCTGGAGCAAGAAGGCGTTTTCCAAGTGCATCTGGTGTGCATCCTGGATCGAAAAATCAAACAACTCTGGAATCGAGCCATAGGGATTGTAAAGGTCCAATGGACCTGGTACAGACCTGAAGAAGCTACTTGGGAGCATGAGGATGCAATGCGGCCAGAGTACCCACATCTTTTTGAAGAATTTTGAGAATTTTGTTGTATATGGGTACATGATGCACTGAGGACAGTGCATAAATAAGGGGAGGGGATTGTAATATCCCTCGACCGAACCCAAATGTAAATATAATCCAAGTATATTTAATCTAGTGAGTTTTTTAGACATCATTTTTGTAATACACCTTTCATGGCATGGTGCGCGCATATACTGCGCAGTAAAGGGATGTAATGTGCACATTTCTGAATACCGCGCGTAATACTAAGGTGCGCACAACCTTAGAGACAGAGGATATAGCACACAGTAACTAAGTGCGCGCAATATTAAGGTCAACGAACCTTTGTGTATATAATATGAATTATAGGCTGGTGAGCCAATATTATAAGCCAGAATGCTTATGTCTTGGAATTAGGCCAACGCGCCTAGATGTTAAAGGCTAGAGCACCTACTTTGTACATGACTCATGATTAATATAAAATACATCACTGCATGCAGACTGACCACGATAAAAGAGATGGGGAACTGAACTTCACCAGTTAGGGAAAGGGAGAGCTAAAAGACAAGGGAATATTATATTAATATTTCCCAAAACATAAAGTATGGATAATTTTATCCTAAGTTCTAAAGTTGGGGACAAGTGGACAAAAGTAACTTTCGATATGACAAGTGTCAAGTTGGGGACATGCATTCATATCATGGGGAAACTTAGCTCAGGGGTCTCTTTCTCAGGGGAGTTTATGAATAGAAAGGGGGGAAAACCCGCAGACTGACCATTGTTTTGAAAAAGAGTTCACAATGATTCCCAAAAACACACTCAGTTATCCAGTCAATGACTCCATGACCATTTCACTCATACATTCTGTTATCCTTGAGACAACCATTCCACCTTTCTGAAACATGTTTCCCCGTCCCTTTTGGTTGGTGTACCTGGTTAGCTTGGAGCGGGATTGAATAAGCGGGTTGTCGGGCCCGTGAGCAGTTCTATGGGTGAGAGAATTGTTGGGGATTGATTTTCGTAGGTGCTAAATTGCAGCTACAACGCTCTGAGACTTCCGGTCCGGCCTGTTGTTGAAGCCCTGGAAAGGAAGTGGGGCAACCAAGGGACTGTTGAGCAGAGAAGGGGCACACTTCCTCGGGTGGGATAGGCATGTGGGGAATGAGAGGTTGTAGGTTGTTAGTTGAGTGAGCACCTAAGACAGAGTCTTTCCTATTGTCCATGGGCCTTAGCCTGGATAGGAATCCCTTTACCTTGGGTGGATTTCAGTCCCAGCTCAGGGGTGATTCACTGTTGAGAGTGATGAATAGTGTAATCTATGGCTGGGAGGTTCGTGGATGGTCTGTAAGCAGTTGGTGACAGTCTTTTTAAAGATAAGTATGAATTGTATGATATATGGATATGTTGTTTTGCTATTTACATGCCCATGTTACGATTTTATCATATATGTGACTATGACTGCTTGTGTTCTTATGGGTAATTTCCTGTAAATGATGCATATCATTAATTACTGTTAATTGTAATATAAAAGTCATGTTACAAAAAGTAATTGTTTGTTTATGTTAGATGTAAAGCTTCCGCGAGCGTGTTATATATATATGCTTTAGTTGCATGCAGTCTAAAGGGTAAATTTAGGTAGCATTGCTTAGTTGACTACTGGGTATGCTACTATATGTTCTGCAGTATGGGAACAAAAGATGTTCCCTAGAGTAGCATATCCCGACCTGATGGCTGGGAATGTTAGCGACTGGCGTCAGAGCATGAGTGGTTGCTCTGGAGTGGCGTACCCCGACCTCAGGTTGGTCGAGGGGGTCGTTACAGGTTTGATCTAGTACTATCTCATCCACAAAACTATCAGACTTGGTTCTGAAAAGGCTCTACTCAAAAGGTAGATCAAACTCAAGGTCATGGATTGTGATAAGCTTCTCTGGAAGAGAATTTGCCCTGAGAAGATGATTGCTACTCCCTTGACCTTCTACTGTGTTTCTTCTTCTGAGTAATTTTTCTGGATTATCTACTATTGTTATAGGTTTAGGATCAGGATGAGATCTACTGTGAATTATTTTTGGAGCTAGAACTTTAAACTTTAATAAACCTAAATTAATATATGCAAAATTCAACAACCTCTGAACATCTATCTCTTGAAAGTTAGATCTTTAATTTGTTCAGAAATAAAGTTTTCTTTATCTAGGGAAAATAAATCGTAAGGATGGAAAGTTTGTTCAGTTCCCCAATATGGTCGCCACTATGTTAGCACTTTGTAATTCCCAGAGGTTATTAAGGGAAAAATAAATTAATAGAGGTAACTTACGAAAACCACTTCGAAACTGGGATCTAGCCCTACCAGTTTCAGAGAGGGATCTCTCTGTATGATTTAAATATGTTTGAGTTTTTAGATATTAGGTTAGTTAAAATAATATGAGTTTGTTGTTTTTTTTATAAATATTGGCTGAAGTATTGCATTTAAACATCCATTGGGCTATGGGGTCCGTGTTAAAGATTAATATCAAATACAACTTTTATAAGATTTCTTCACAGGGTGAGATAGTGAGAATGTTGGATCTTTTAGAATTAATTGTGGTGGAAATATATAACATGAGAGGTAATCAACTAAGAAAAGAAGCAATTAAGAATTTATTTACTTAATCTCATATGAATAACATGCAGATCGCTAAAGACCAGAAACATAGTGTCTGAGACAAATTTTGTTCATTAACTTCCTTTAAATGATTAGAAACATAAAACAAAATGATTACAAAGTAAGATAAACATTAACAAATCAAGATAAACATCACCAACATCCAAACACAAGAATCCTGTGAATCTGTCTTTTTATTACTGGTCGATCTTCTCAATAAGATTACAAAGATAGCTTCCTGGGCGCAAAAATCAACCCTCAATACTTCTAAGTGAGAAGTATTTATACAATAATTACATTTGATCCTGTTATTAATGACTAGGATATGGTGGAGGAAAAATCTAAATAACAAGATTACATATTACAAAATAATAGGACTATTAGTGATCCGTCCAAATCCTGAGTGCTTATTTCTGGGAAAGTAGTTGGTGATTCATCCACTCGACTTTGACTGTCTTCCTCATGTTGACTCGGATGTCGACATCATCTCTACTCGAGTAAGGCACAGAGGTATTCCCATCTCTTTTGACTAGGGATGGAAACCTTGAGTAGCCTTCTGTAAGTTTCATCCATCTCTCTGTACTTGGCAAAGGTTGGCTTTGTGATGAAGATGTACTTTATCTGATGTTGGATGCTCAAGTCCAACAATAGAGTTTCTAATAAATCCTTGTCAGTTATGCTCCCTTGGATGCCTGCAAATTTAGAACCATATTTCGCTACTGCGAGGATCTTTTGTTTGTAGTCTTTTGATTTCTTATCCTTGCAGAGTCATGTCCTCCATTGACTTTGCCAATTTCTTAGAAGCATCCAGGGCTGTAACTAGGATAGATGATGGAATTTATAGTATAGTGGTTTGTGTTGTTGTACTGACTCCTATGAAAGGAACTGATTGTAGAGGAATGACAATCATTGGCACACTATGTTCCTTCTCTTTTACCAGCTTATCTAGCTCATCCTCCATCTCCTTTATCTGTGCATTCTGCTCCATGAACAATTTTAGCATTTCCTCCTTGTGGCCTTCAGTCTCAGCCATTTCTTTTGCCTGTGAATCTTCAATGGTTGGGAGTTTAAGTTGTTTCCTTAAGGATGCTATGTCATCATTCTTCTTCTTTAGTAGTTCCTCAACTGCCTTAACATTTGATGGATCATATCCAATTTTGAGTACCAACTCCTCCAGAGATTTGATCTTGTTATCTTCTGCTAGGGAAGATATCTTCTCCAGCTTCAACTGAGACTGGACATTCTTCAAAGAGACATGCAACTTTGCAACAATCATGGAGGTATTTTCCAGGGTGGAGAAAATCATCTCTCCAGTCTGTTTGTGCATATCCATTTGATCAGTTGGATGCACCTCTTTGACATCAAATTCAAATGTGGCCCTCTTGTAATCAGAAACTCACTTGGGATGAGGAAACTGTGCCTGCAGGAACGCCATATGCATCCTTCCTTTCTCTATGTCGAAGGTAGATAATAACTTGTGTTGTGTTGTCGATGTCTGCTTCCAAAACTGTGCATAGGTGTTGTTGGTCAGCATCTCACTCTTCTTTTTTATTAAGTTATATTTCTCAAAAATATTAAGTCCTGCAGGTTCATGTGAGGACTTAGTTGACAATGTAGTATCAGTTTGTTTCTTGGATGAGGAAGTGGACATTGTATGTTGGTTACCTGAGAAGAGTGATGAATTTGGTCTCTCCATAACTATGGTGGGTTGAGTTTCTTCTTATCTAGACCTGTCAGGTGTATGACCGGTTTTGGTCCTCTTCCTGTATACTTGGAAGTCTTCTGCTGAGACTTCTATGACTGAAGGATATACTTCTTTTTTGGGTCTCTTCTCTTCTTTCACATGTGGAGTACTGGTATGTGAAATTTTGATTGGTGAAGTTTGTTGCTCTGTGTCTAGCAAAGTGTTTTCCTCCCACTCTATCTGGTTCATGAATTTTTCAACTTCAGGTTTCGACACATGAGCATAGGGATAAATCTTGTTATGTAACCTGGTTTATGCAATAATGCCACAAGGGTCATAGTGACATGAGAATATGAGGTTGAACTTCATTTCCTTTAACAGTTTATTGTCTTCCTCCCCTGCAGCTCTGCTATTGCAAATGAAAGAACATATATAACCTTTGATCCGGAGCTATTGTTTCTTCTTGAAAGCTACAAAGTGAATATCATCTGAATTTATCATATGTCTGACATATTCCAGAGCGAATATCCTGACAGGAAAATACTTTGGCAGTTTGTAAGGGGATAATTCACATCCGTAGATCCTGGTTTCTGTATGATCCTGGTAAAGGTACCAGTCCCATGTTTTAGCTAGGTCCGACAAGTGTAGAATTCTCTGAATTTCCTCGTTAATCCTTGGTTTTGTTCTTCCACTGAGCATGCATACCATTGGATGGTAGAATTGGTCAATGAACTGCTTGAAGTTGAACTCAGATGAGTTATTCCTCACTATTGATGTCCAGACGATCACAGGTTGAGAATTACCATCTTGGTCTAATTTATGCTAGGAGAAGGAGAACTTGTACGCTTGGAAAAAGAGGAATAGGTACACCAATATTGAAGAATACGTTAACATACCTTTTGTAGAAAACTTGAACAATTGTTCATGGATGTTGTCAGCTAGAAATTGACTGTATTCAAACTGTGTATCAGCCTTTTGTTCATCTACCAATTCATCAAAATAATATCCTAGCAAGCAACATAGGGATGAGATGATTTGGTTACCTTTGACTGAGAAGATGGAGGAATGATATGGGGGATTATTTTTGGGTAATTGAGCGTTTTCTGGTAGGAAAAGTTCAGAGATCTGAGCTCTCTGTGGGAAATACGGTTTTTGTTATAGCTCGGTCAAGATTTCAATGGAGAAGGGGGAGGTGGAATCATTCTTGGGTATCTGCATTATCTTATTTATTGTTTGAGGGGTGATGGTGAAAAGCGTTTCTCCAGATGAAGAAATAGTGGCCCTTTGGTTGGGAAGGTAGTGATCTTGGCATTTCAAGGAAAATTAAGGAAAATGGTATGTCTGGGGAAAAAGATACAGTCGAAGATTGGACTCCCAAAGCCCGATCTCGTTGCTCTGATCTAGAAAGAAATCCTTGAGCCAGAAGTGTAATTCGAAGAAGTCGAATTCACACTTCGGATATGCAATTAAATAATCTTTATTGGCCAAGGGTATGTGATCCAGGTGGATGGGAGGAGGGAGGAAAGGGTTTTCTTTAGTTTCAGTGGCTTTGGACTTGGGCGCCATGATCAAACTGATACCTGCAAACAAAAAATGGCGTTAACTATTTTTACCAAGTCTTAATGGTGGTTGTTGATTGTAATCTTGATGTTAGTTGTCTTGAGAACGGGAAATTGTGGCGTTGATTGCGTCTGGATCGATGAACAATGGAAAAATGACAAAATAACGGAGTTAAATGGTTGAACGGGGTGTTCGTTATGGAGTGGATGGTGAGTTGGATTGGTAACGATAATGGTCGACTGCATTGATTGGCCAACGGACATATCGGGCGTGATGTGGAGGGAATTGAAAGGCCAACGGTTGAATGGAGGTGACATGGAGGGTAATGAATGGCCAATGGGTGGATGAGATGTGACGGGTGACAGGTGAGTGGAGTGTGACGTGTAGGCTGGGTAGTGGAGTGTGACGACAGAGTGCATAGGTGGCATGGATGAGTGGTTTGGAAGTTTACTCGGAGG
>ML783359.1:442067-458592 GCA_009831015.1 Picea engelmannii | reverse complement strand
TAGGGAGTGAGGGGGGTCCGAGTTAACAGGAATGTGACACATTATGAGGGGCCCACGCTTGGAAAAACACCAACTCGAACCCCCCCCACCTTTAAAGGCATAAAGGTCGAGGGGGTCTTATATTCTCTACCAACCGTAGATCTGAGTGCATCTGGATTGACCGTTGATATTAGCGCTCCCTTTAACACAACGGGACAAAACTGACATATCACCACAAAACTTAGGATAACAACATTTTATGGGTGTTTCTAACTCCCCTTTCTTTATTTTGTCACCAAGGGGTAAAAAATACATCATTTCAACTCAAATCAAAGGCATTTAATCACTCTTTCATCAATTTTATTGAAATAATACATGCTAACCTACATCCTAATCTAGTTACCTAGCACATTAACCCAGATTAAACTGTTGGGTTAAAAATTACTCTAACCTAAGACATTTGACCAAGCTTAAACTGTTTGATCAAACTTATTCACTATCCTATCTAATTTAGCTAAGATTAAACTGTTTAGCCAAATTTATTCACTATCCTATCTGCATAAATTGAAAGATCTTGATCATGGTTAAACAATATGAATCAAACCAAATTATTTCATGGGGTTTTATCATTTTCTTTTCTATTTTTATACCCTCTTTTGATTTTTTGTATTTTTTGTATTTTCTTTTTCTTTTTCTTTTCTTTTCTTTTTCTTTATAAATCATTTGCAGAATAAAACATTATTTACAATACAATACAACTTAGAAGAAGAGATTATAATCACCAGGTGATCCTATGAAACATAGGGTTATAACAGGTCCTTTTTCCGGCGCGTTGGGCTTTTTGAGCATGAAAATTCCTTGGCTTATATACTCTTTTCTTCTGGCGTAGTATTTCTATTTCGTTGTGCAGACTCTTTTTCCTTTTCGTCGCACTGATTTTCTCTCTTGCGCATTTTTTTTTTTCCGTACTACGCGGTAACTGTCAAGTTGTGGGTGGTCGAATGTCCTTGTACAACTTTAGTTGACTCCCATTGATCATGCCCTTCAATTATATCCCTTCCAAATCCTTCAGTTGTACAACTCCTCCGTCTGTGACAATCTTGACCTCATATGGTCCCATCCAATGCATTATGAACTTTCCTGGATGTTGAAAAAACTTGTTGTCATACAGTAGGACTAGGTCTCATTCCTTGAAACTTTTTCTCTTGATATGTTGGTCGTGCCAAGATTTGTCCCTTTCTTTCTGCACTTCTTGGTGAAAGCCTGCTAGAATCCTATCTTCTTCCATGCTCATCAGTTGACTTAACCTTTCTTGTACTGCGCCTCGTTCTGTCATGTTTGTAATTGTTGCAACACATAGTCTTGGTGCCAAGAATTATGATGGCACCACTGCTTCTTTTCCATGCACCAATAAAAATGGTGTATGCCCTGTCAACTTCTTACAGGTAGTTCGATATGCCCATATCATTGCTAGTATCTTTGAATCCCAGTCGTCCATGTTGACATTGCAAATCTTGGTTAGGGCATTCTCTAGAATCTTGTTGAAAGATTCCACTGTTCCATTTTCCTGAGGATGGTATGGCATACTTTTCTTATGGTAGACCTCAAATTCTTCAGTTAGAGCTCTGATTGTGCTCTTGATAAAGTGAGCGCCCTGGTCACTCATCAGGATCCCTAGACATCCAAATATGGTGAGCACATGTTCGAACATGAAGTGTGTTGTTGTCTCTGCTCTTTAATCTTTAACTAGTGCTTCCTCTGCCCATCTTGAGATGTATTATGTCGTGGTGATGATGTGTCGTGCCCCTGATCTTCTTGTGGGTGGGTGAATTGGCCCAAAAAAATCGATATCCCATTTTCCAAACACTTGTAGCGTTATTTGTGGATGTAAGGGCATCTCATCTCATTTGTTTGGTTTTCAAACTCTCTGACAAACATCACATTGTTGACAATATTCCTTTGCATATCGATGAATAGTTGCTCACCATAATCCTGTGCGCAGTACCTTCTGCGCAGTAGCTTTACCTGCATAGTGTCCTCCTGATATTCCTTCATGGGCTTCTGTGAGTATCCTAGGCCTTTCATGTTCTAGCGCACACCTTCTCAAGATGTTGTCTGCCCCCATTTTATACAAGTTCTTGGTGATCAGCTGGTAGTCGACTGCTCAGACAACCAGATTCTTCCTTTGCGCAGTGTTAAATTTATGTGGCACATTCCCTGTACTCAAATACACAATAATGCCAAAAAAATAATCATCCACGACCTGAACTGAAAATTATTGCGCGTCAGGGAAGGTATCCTCTAAGTTTGTAGGATCCTTGCCATTGGTGACACTTGATAAGTGATCAGGTCTTGTGTTCATCTTCCCTGGTTTCACTATGACTTCAAAATCAAATTCTTGAAACATGAGTAACTATCGACAGATTCTCCCCCCCAACACTGGCTTGTTGACTAGGTACTTAAAGGATGAATGATCTGTGAACATCTTAAAAAAATTTCCAAGTAGGTAATGCCTGAAGTTTTGAAGTGCATATACCATTGCCAAGCCTTCTTTCTCTGTGGTGTTGTAGTTATGCTTAGAGTCAAACCGTTTTCTGATTGCAAATTCTATGGGATGGTCCAAATCCCCTACTCTTGGTTGCGCCAGAATAGCTCCCAGGGCTATGGATAATGCACCTACATGCACATGGAACATCTTCTCCCAATATGGGAAGACTAATATGGGTGATGTGACCATCTTCTCCTTCATGGTGTCCAATCCTTTCCGAAAGCTCTCATTCCACTGGAATTTAGTATCTTTCTTAAGTAATTTCTCCATCGGCGCAGTGATCTACGCATACCCCTTGATAAAAAAATTGTAACATCATGTATGTACTAATGTGGCCCTCATATAGTGCATTGATTTTGGTGGTGGTAAGTTCATAATTACTGGAATCTTTGCAGGATCCACGATCAAACCTTGTCTGCATACTATGTGACCCAATAGAATTCTAAAGGGTGTTCCAAATCTACATTTCTTAATGTTCAAGATATTTGGCATTTCTTGCATCTTTCTAACATCATACTTAACACCTCTACATGATCCTTCAACAGGTTGTACACTGTCCAATCATCCAAATATACCTCTAGAAATTGATGGATGAATTCTTTGAAGGCATCAATGACTACTCTGGAGAAAATTGCTGGTGCATTTTTTAGTCCAAAAGGCATGAATGTGTACTAGTAGGATCCCCATTCTGTTGCAAAGGTAGTCGTGTGTCGATCTTCTGGTGCTATCTTGATTTGATCGTAGCCTGAGAATCCATCAGTGAATGTGTATGCTACATGCCCCCCCCCCCACATTTTCTAGGACTTCATTTGTAAAGGGTGTATGGAAGGGGTCATGTAGGAAAGCACCATTGAGATTTCTCAAATATACACAGATTCTTATGCCTCCTTTATTTTTCTCTTGAACTACCATGGGGCTTATCCATTTTGATTCTTCTATTGATTCTATGATTCCTACTTCCAACATTCCGTCGATTTCTGCTCTTACCTTCTGCTTGTAGATGGGGTTCAATATGTAAGGCCTTTGTCTGATAGGTCTTGCCTCCAGTTTGAGAGGGATATTCATCTCTCCAAGTTCTCCTACAATGCCCTTCATTTCTGTAAAGGTCGTTGGGAACAGGTCATTGTACTCACGCAATAATTATGTTATCTTGTCCACTATTTTCTCATCCCAGTAGTCTCCAATGATGGCCATCTTGGGATTCTCAACTGTCCCAATGTTGACTTTATTCACCTTTATTGGTGCACCAATCACTTTCGATTGTAGAGGTGGACCTTCCACTTCTCATTCACCTTCAACTTCCTCAATTTGAATATCACGCAGATTATCTGCATCTGGTACTTCTTCTTGCACATGGTAGCATGACAACAGTTCTTTCACTGTCTGTATGTTCCGTTGTTGTTCCTCTGTTATGAGTTCGACTTATGGTTCCTTAATGAATATCACCCCTCTTATTTGTGTAAGTGTTGCATCTATGTTGGGTTTCTCATGTTCAAATGAGAAAATGACTGTAAATTTCTGTCGTAGTACTATCCAACTCATAGTTCCTTTGCGCAGTTCCTGGTCCGTAATGTGGCCATCTAAGGTGTGTACAAAATGATGAATCCATTCCTATGGGGGTGTCATTTTCCACAACGTTATACACTTCTCCAAGTGTTCCGCTAGTGCCCCCTATCCATCATATTTTTGTTGTTGGTTGCTTCTTTGTTCTGCGTCGAACTTAATGCGTAGTAACTGCTTACATTGGTACCAATCCTTGATTGTTTCTTTATGTGTACCCCACCATATTGCAAGTGTAGCCTTAATTAAGATGTCGAGAGCTAACAATATCTGATTGTCTGATACTTCTTCCTCATATCTTGTTAGGAATTCTTCCAATTCATTGATTCCATGGAAACTTGGAGGTTCTCTGACTTCTATCCCAACCCACCTTATTGCGCGGTCTATTCAAGGGAATCTTCTAGTTGAGACCTCATGTAGGCACTGCTACCAATTCTCCAGACACGTGTCTGAGTCAGAAGCACATGATGAGATACTTCTCCAACTAAGTACACCATCGACAATTGGATTATTAATGTAATCTTCAGTGCACGCGGTGGTCTGGTACAACTGGTTAATTTCTTCCAGGTCTAGACATGTTGGTTCCACAAATATTTCGGCTTCTGATGGATCTAGAGGCGCGATAACCGTGTATTTTCCCAACTCAAATGTCATCTTCCTGGTCTTCAAGTTGATTATCGACTGATTGTCAAACTCTCAATCCAATCCCAGTAAGGTTGGATATGGTGTTGTATCGTCCACGATTTCGATCACTTCGAAGTCGGCCTTAGTGTGCACTCCATCCAGATCTATTGTCACTCCTTTCAGCCTCCCTATTGGTAGAACTATGTGTTGGTTTTCTAAATTCAGTTGGATTGGTGAGTAGCCTAAGGTAGGTTCTCCCATGCATTTCCATGTCTTTTTGGGAAATACATTCACTTCAGATCCCAGATCTAATATCACATCGCCCATGTTGAAATATTCTATGTTGGCATTCAATCTAAACTCTTTGTTGGTTCTCCTTCTGGAATGGAGGTGATTGACTATCCTCTGTTTTAAATTTCCCTCAAATTTTGTGGTACATCTATCTAACGGATTCTATAATACTATAATAGATGATGGATCCTTAAATAATTGGATACAGGATTGCAGGAAAGTTTTAATACAACTTACTTGGTTTCCCGTGTGGAATTCACTGGTATAGTCTAATGCTGATGGAATTTCATACATTGGGACATCTTAGGTATGTTGCATGGTAGATGTAGATGCAACATTATGCTTGATAAATTCTTGTATGGCCTCCTTAAAGGTCTCCTTCTCCCTTTCTGCATCAAATCACTTGGGTGGCTCGGTATTTTTCTTAATCCACTGGTATTATATTGGTTCCTATTTGGCCGCATCATCTCATGTTTTAGCACCTCCATGTGTCACTATGTTTATGTTCCTTCCATCTTCTCTAGATTTTGTAGAGATCCATTGTACGCTCTGATTGTTCTGATTTTGTTTCTCCTGTATCTTCCCCAACAGTGTTGTGCAATCCTCTGTGTCATGATCTGTTGCGCGACAATACATGCATGTCGCAGGTGGTAGAGGGAATTCTCTTGCATAGTGCCCTAGTTGTTGACAGTTATGGCACACTAATTGACCTCTTCTGTGTCCAAAGCCTCCTCTGCCTCGTCCTCCTCCTCTGTACCCAATGCGATCTCTGCGCGGTGTATTTTATTGAGGTACCTAATTATACTGTGCAGGGTTATACTGGGGCTTCACAGTGTTATAATGTGGTTTTACGTTGTTATATTGCTGCAACACAGTATTGTACTGCGGTAGTGCCTGATTAAATTGAGGTGAATCTTGCCTTGTCATCATTTCGTCTTGCACCCTATATGTGTCTGACGTCCTTTCCCTCATCAGATCCATGGTTCTGCAGTATTTGTCATCGTGCCCTACTAATTTGCAAAAAGTGCAGTATGCATTCTTTGGTACTGTCTAGTATTTATGCATCATAGGACAATGATATGGATCATGCCTGTGCATCTTGCAAATTTCACACCAGGGTCCCCCTGTCGGAAATGGATTTTTCATCCATGTTTCCATATACTGCACAAATGTTGGACATTTGTTCTTATGGTGCCCTTATGTTCTACATGTGGTACACTAAATAGCTCTGTGCTTGTCCTTGCCCTTATTCTGATTGAGTTGGAAGGTAAGATTCTTCAGATCCTCCTTCAACTCCTCTATAGCTGGATATGTCTTGTGGTACTGATTCTCTTCCATTTGCAAGGTTGTCTGCAGAGCCTCTGCTTGAGATTGGAATTTTTGTTGTCTGAGTGGGTATTTCAGATGTGGTAACAAAGAATTCACAAATAGATGCCCATGTTGCATGTCAGTCATGGCATACCTCAATTCCCCTTTCAGACATTTAATTCGTTGGTCAATTTCCTAGATAGATTCTCCTGGTTTCTGTCGGATTTCTATCATTTCGTTCATGTATTGATCCTCTGAGCTCGACTTCTGGAACTCATTAATCAGTAAAATTTTTATGTATGTCAGTGTCCTTGTCATCTTGGGTGCATTGTTGACGTCTAGACTCATGTACCAGTCTAGTGTGCAGTCTCTCAGTATGATAGCTAGCTGCGCAAGTTTAGTGTCTTCATCAGTGATCTGTTTTGCTTCCCAGATCTTTGCACAAATAAACAAGTGTTTCTAAGGGTCTTCTATTGCCTCTCCTCGAAATTCTGGTAACTGAATGGTGGGATCATGTCCTGCCATCTTGAATGTTGAACTGCTACCTCTACGTGGTTTAGATACTTAACTAATTCTCCCTGAAATGTCTCCCACAGTTGTTGTTCCTTGTGTAGATGTACTTCCTGTTGTCTTCCTTCTCCCAAAATTCGGTTGTCTAAATGGTGGTGTTCTCTTTGGTGTGTTATTCGCACATGGGTTTATGGGTTCCACACTGACATTAATATGGATAGGATCGCTACCTTCGGTTCCTACACTTGGACCTCTCATCTTCCTCTCATATGTTGCGCGTTGGATTTCCTCAATCTTCTCCATAGCCCGGAGATCCTCTACCTCCTCTTCATCACTTTCCAATCCTTCCCTCAAGGCTATGACTCTTTTCTTGGTGTTTACCTTGTATTGGTAGGGTACTCCACTACGCGTCTTTCCAGTTTTCACCATGATCCGCTTGATCTGGTTGTCTTCCATCATGATTGGGTCCAAGGCTTCCTCCTTCTTTTCGTTATCCCTTTCTCCTTTTTCTGTCAGTGCTTCCCCCCTTCCTCCATGCACGCAGGGAATTTTAGTTGTCTGATTCCATTGTCATTACACCTTTGTTATAGAGCAATATCTTAATAGAAGTATACAACGATCTAATATGCCTTCCTCGAGGCCCGTGTAGAAACTCTTGCTATGTTGCACTATACGACTTCACTGTATCTACTGCAAATTCTGTTATAAAGCTTGATATAATACTGTCGAGCCAAAAATCTATTGCGTGGGTGAATTTGTTATTCACCTGGTGTAACTACGCGATTTGAACTAAGGTCCACTCTAACTGTCAGATCCAGTTTGTTGCATGGTTATCCTTCAACCTCAATATCCACTCCTACAATAAGTGTGGAAAATCACAGAGAAAAACTTCATGCAGATCAGTAAACACATACTTCTCAAGATATTTGTGCAGTGTTATGCTAGGGTTTTTGTTATCTTTCTGCGCAAACTCTAGCTCCTTTGTCTTCAGCCAGCTTTCAATCTCTGTTTTTGTGGGATTCCACGGTCTCAACATCCCCTTCTAGTAGCGCATTCTCTCACCTTCTTGTCATCTGATTCAATATTCTTTTGACCCGCCTACCACAGATCTTACATTATTTCAACATATCTTCAATAGATCACATCCACTCGATCCTATGTTGTTCCAACCGGAAATGGAACCATTTGTTGGTTGCTTATCTGAGTTATACCTTTAACATGATTGACCCAGGTTCAGGTCTACTAGGGATCCAAAAAATCCTCTAAAACTATCGGCCCTCCTGGTAAACCAGATGGCAAGGCAGTACACAGAATGCACTGCATAGTCTCACCCAAGATAGTTCTATGGGTGGCTGCAACGCTCAGGTGCTTGCAGCCTGGGAACGAGTGGGGATCTGGGATTGAACTATGTGATCTTCAGTCCATTACTATATCATTCATCTATCTTAGTTATTCTGTTGTTATGTATTCATGCATGTAAATCAACAGATCTAACTAATTCATCAATACATTCATCTAAGATATAACCATTGACAACAAAGACATAAACAATAAGCATTTCGCATAACACATGATTTATCTTGGTTCACCCCCTCTTGGGCTACGTCCACAAAGATTTGGCTCTTAAGCTCTTTTATTATGGTTTTGTCATATATGGCGCCACACGCACTACAACTCTGTTCATACATTCACAAACCATAATCCATGACCTTTACGAGGCTTACTAGATCGCACCAGGCTCCTCAGCCTATGATCCAACCCTCAAGGTCTAGTTACTATTCTCTCCTACATCTCAACAACTTACAAAAAGGTATATAATCATAGTCGTATTACAGACCTGTTACTCTACCTCACGTGAGTAACACATAACAAAACCCGAGAGTTCCCCCTAGACCTCCTAGGTGTCTATTTATATCTATTCTTGGCTCATCAATCGTTACATTCTCTTACCAAAACCCTAACCTAGTTAGGTCTTCTTGCATGTTGGCCTTGCATGCTTTTCTCCTCTCCATGTGCATTTTTGTCCACTATTTTTCCTGCCAATTGTCTGTCTTTCCTTCCTTCTTTCATGTGCGCCTCACATGCTTTTCTGCCAACTGTCTTTCCTCCACATCGTGCCTTTTCCCCAAAATGGGCATGTGCCCAACATTAAATATCCAAAAAAAATCATCCTCCCAATCGAAAATATGAACATGTGCATGGATATAACGATCCCATAAGAGGTGCCATGTTCCCTCAAGAAGTTTTTCATTGACAGAGAGCCACCCTTGAGCCCATACACTTGAATATGCAACATCTCGAACATTATTTATAGTGCAGAAACCAAGCTCTTGGAGTTGAGTAACCATTTCCTTCGGAAGAAAAATGATTTCCATACAACATGAGATAGTGTCCTGTCCAATTCTAACCTAAGAACATGTTCCAACTTTCCAATCCAAGTATTTCTCAATAATCCGAAAAACCAGATTCAGGGCCCACCATTGGTTGGAGACATTGACTATTGATTTCTTCCTTTCACGAAACCAATCTAGCACACAGCCAGGGGAAATATACTTGTCCACCAAAATGTGTTGCCAAAGACTATATCTAGTCAAGAATATCCATAGTGATTTAGCAGCTAGTGTCTTACCAAAAAGACAAATATATTTTAGGCCCCAACCACCTAGACTCTTAAGAATCGAAATACTTTTCTAATTTTCCAAGTGTGACCCCAAATATTCAGTGTTGCCTTTCTAGAGAAAATTGAAGCATAATTTCTAGATTCAATCAAGTATTTATTTTGGGATAAGATCCAACACGTGCTAGTACAATGGTATGGATTCAATCATTGATTTTATCAGGATCATCCTGCCACTACGAGACATCCATTGTTTACACCAAAAGTTGGTTTTCTTTTCAATTCGGGTTAAGAGCCTTTGCCAATCCATCACCTTGTAGTTATTGGGTTTGAGATAGACCCCGAGATATTTAAAACCTACCTTCAATTCAAAAGTGGAAAAATTAAATAGACCAAAAAAAAATTGCTTGATATCATCCTCCACCTCTGGGAAATAGATGGCAAATTTACTAAGATTAATAACCATCCCAGTGGAATCACAAAAGAGCTCAACAATATCCTTTATAATCTGAGCTTTCATTTATTTCCAAGGCTTTCATTTCTTCCCAACCTTACCCCTTTTACCATGTTTGCTCGTTTCGCTTCCAATATTGTCTGGCTATGCCCGTCTGCAATCAATAGATATAAATAAGGTGAGAGTGGGCATCCTTGGTACAATCCACAACCCGCTTGAAATAAATATGATCTTGAACCATTAAGAAGTACAACAAAAGAAACAATAGACATGCAACACATAATCCATTTCACCATCGACAATTTGAAACTAACATGAAGTAATAATAACCTTAGATACAACAGAAAACCCGATCTAAGGCTTTGGAAAGATCCATTTTTAGAATCGAGATAGGTCATTTCTAACTTTGATGGTAGGCATACCTTCCCACGTAGATCCAATGGATTCATGAATAAGTATCCCTTTGAGAAACCCGAACTATTTAGAGGTGATGACATGTGATAAAATAGTCTTAAGTTGTTTTGTTATGATCTTGGCCATACTTTTATACAGACACTTGCACAAGGCAGTTAGCCTAAAATCATAAAAGGAATTAGGGCAGTCCAATTTGGGAATTAATGTAATAAAAGTGGCATTAATAATTTGTCATTTTACCAGCTTGTCTTACTTCTTCCACCACATGAACTAAATCATCTCTATGAAGATCAAAAAAATATTTGAAGAAATCTACAATCCAACCATTAGGACCCAGACTCTTATCATGCTTGAAAGAGGAAATGATTTTTAAAAAATCATTTTTTGTAAATTCACTAAATAGGGTGTGGTTGTCCTCCTCCTCAATGATTCGAGTAAATAACACTATAAGCTTGATAATTCATCCCATGTTCACCTATTTCGACTCCTTAAACAATGACTCAAAATGACAAATTTCTTGGGCTACCAAGTTCGATAACCCTCAGACCTTATTTCCACTTGGGTCATGGAGCTCCCAAATAGCAATGTAGCTATTTAAAATATTGGCATATTTTTGGAAAAACTTCGTATTTTGATCCCCAACTGAAATCCAAAGTGATCTACTCTTAAGACACCTTGCTTTCTCTTGATCGAGAAATGTCTTTGTACGGTGAGTCTCTAATACTCAACATCTCTCCAAGTCTAAATTTGAACCATGACCACCATTATTCAAAGCATAAAATTGCTCTAATTTATTTTCAACATTTCAGAGATATTGATCTTGTTGCAACCGACATTATTATGCCTATATGGAATCTTTTTCCTTAATTTTTTGGAGAGTAGAAACAAATTGGACACTGGACAAAACCCCCAATGGACACTTGGAAATGGATCCAATTGCCATGAACCAACTAAAAAAATCCCTCATCTTTGGACCATGTTGAATTATATTTAAATGGTGCTCCTATTTTCCCCATCCCTTTCTTGAAGTCGAGGAAGAATAGGAAATGATTCGAGCATCAAACCTTTCCCATGTGAATGATAAACACCAACTGAATGAGTTAGTTCATGATGAACAAAAAACATGTCCAATCTCTTCACAACTCCGGCACCACCACGATTATTTCTCCAGGTCAGACACAATTGTATAGGCTCCACATCAACCCATCCCAATTCTTCCAATTTCTCGTTGAAACAATTAATCATTCAGTCCTCTCTAGCAGACAACCCCCAAGTCTCGTCCCGAATAAAAATATTATTTAAGTCACCTTCAATAATGATGTTTCCAAAACCCAAATGGTTTAATGAAAATAACCTAGACCGAAAATCCTCCTTACTCTCATATGGACCATACTAATTGTGAACATAAAATGAGTGATTCAATTCCTTGTTGTAGACTTCAAATGAATAGACCTAACACAGTGGAAAAACAATTTATAAGGGAACAATTATAGGATAGACCTGCAATAAGTCCCCCAAAATTCCCATCAAATCCACTCCATAAAAATTCCAACTAGGAAACATTTTTGTCATATCCCCAATAAGGCCTCCAAAAGGGCCCATTGTTTCTTGTATCGAGATGATGTCTAGATGGTCCAACTCCACGAAGCGTTTCGAGTAGAATTTTTTAGGTCGTTCCACCAATCCTCTCATGTTCATGGACATGAGATTCATTAAGGTTCCACGGGAGGGATTAAGCCTATTCTAAGGACCCTCGAGAGTGTTCTTTGTCAACCTTGAGATATTTCACAATGAGCACAATCTTGGGTATGCTTCAATGCATATTTTCATCTGACCCTACTTGGACCAGAATTTTTTTACCATCTAACCCAAAACCCCCCATAGGTATAAAGGAGATGTGAGGGTGAAGAAGATAAGGATCCCATCCAAACGAGAAAGAATTTGACCCATAAGAGTTGGGTTTCAAGGAACCCGAGGCTTGAGAGGAGCCCAAATAAAAATCCTTTGAGAGTCAAAGAATGTAGGAGTTCACGTCCCCCTTTGTAAATGGTAAAGTATCCAATACCACGCCTGAATCCAGGCCAGTTATATTCATTTCTATCCAAAGGAACCATGGACCACTTCTTGTTCAAAGCCCAAAACCGAAGAGGAAGAGTTTAAAGTAAAGGTCTTACCTGAATTATGCCAAAATGTTGAGCTCTTAATCCACAAATCCTCAAGCTTGTTCCATTGTCCATTTGTGAGATCCAGATCCTCACCAAATCTATCCCAAAAGGAAAATCTCTCCACTCTACGTGATTTTCCCTCCCCTGGTAGAACTTTTATCTCACCGATCATTCTCTTGGGATACTCCAAGACTTTTTCCAGTAGAACCCCCTAACCACACCACCCATTGTATTCCTTCAAAGGAGAAGGAGAGGTATACACATCCTTTATGCCTGTAGATTGAATAGATTTTGTGTCTAAGACCCCTCATGTTCTTATGACCTTCCCTTCGAATTTCTTTTGAAATGTGAACTTGCAATCAACAATAACATGCCCAACTTTGTGGCATCCAACACATCTAAATGGTACATTGACATAGTCAAGTACCCGTGTATAGGACCGTTCTTCAACCATCAGATCCATAGTTTCATATATCCCTTTATGAGCATCGAGCTCTACAAGTATCTGAGCCACAGAACAAAGTGGGTTATTTTTAAATCTATTGTCAACAATGATAAAATTCCCTAAAACTCCCCCAATAGATTTTAAACCCGAGTCGGACCAAAACTTCAAAACTTGAAAAGTGGGTACCAAGGTTTAACACTAATAAGATGATTATCCCAATACCAATGGCTTCTCAAAAACCTCCAAGCATCATCTTTTGATAAAAAAAAATAAACTTGATCTAACCTTCGGAAAGGAGATGCACAGTTGGGTAATGGCTAATGACAAAACCCCAATGACACTGCATCCATGTAGATAAGGACTCCTTCAAAACCCTTCTCCCACAAAATTTCTCGATGAGTGTGTAACCATCTATTTCTACAATCTGACTTACTTGTAGGTCCTTACCAACTACTAAGGAGACCCCTCCTCCTCTCGACTTGACATTCCTTCTTCGCTTGTGGCTAAATCCATTCTATCGAGATGATGACACACCACCCTGTAATTTTTCGAGCACCAAACCACCCCCAATAAACCCTGAAGTCCAAATATCAACCAATTAGATACCGGGAGGTAATCCAACTCTAGGATCTGTCGAATTATGCTCAGACCCATACAATAGACCCCTAGCCTCATCACACAAATCCCCATTACACACTTCTCGAATTCATTCAAACCCCCATCTGACATTAGGGATTGGATCATATAGGAGATCATCGAGGTTGTGGGATCTAACAGGCTCATAAACAAAAAAACTCGATAAAAGGTCCAGAACTTACCATTCCCTCATGCAAACTCACAAACGTTGAGTACAAATCCAAATTTGGAATGAATTTGGGGCTAAAAAAAAACACTATCCTCTGAAATGGAATCCTTTGAATGATCGATCAGTTGTGCGTCCTCTTCTATGGTGATAGGACATAAAGGACCCACCACACGTCACGAAAAACCTAACGAAAAACTTGCAAAAACATCCCTACCACATGAAACCCTAGCTAGGGTTTGATCTCTGCTCCCATCATATATATATATATATATAGAAAAATAATTATATTAGCACTATAATTCTTAACTATTTGCTAACCCTAATATTAATTTTGTTTTTGCAAATTAAGTTATTATGATAATCTAGTGGGTTATCTCAAGTGGTTGAGAGTTGTGAATTACAAGTAAGAGGCCTCGAGGTCAAGTCCCCATGGTGGTTTCTTCTATGGCGTACTTGATATTTGTGGGCCTCACTTGATGCTCCTACCAGGTTAAGCGCATAATGTTTCCATTACACACTTTAGACTAGGTATTTCCCTCGGAATGGGGGGAAGTGCCCAAGGGTTTCTTGGTGATCTATTTTCAAGGGAAAAAAAAAAGTTATTATGGGTGTTTATGACCCTGAACCTTGATTTGAATTATGTGAGTACATTAACCTATCATAATCATAGTGATGCAACAAAAGTGTGGTGGGCCCATAACACACAAGTCCTAGGATCAAAGCATGGCTATGATACATTTAAATGTAGCATACACATTGTTTTCAATAACAACAATGACTTAGTTTCTCTTCTTTGCATCTCTACTGGGAGAGGAAGATCAAAGATTCTATATATGATTTTCAAGAACAAATAATCAAAGGAGGGAGGATCTAAATATTTTTTTAGAAAAAATGATGGTGGTTTGGAAACATGTTAGTTTTTTGAGTTTGTCTAAAAGTGTTTCCACCATGTTCGGGGCGCTTCATGAACTTTGGGGTACATAGTGTATGTTCAATGCCTGGATAGTCCAAGATTGATTGGCACATGGGAGATTGTCGGTGATAGATTTGCATGGTGGAGAAATCTTGCTCAGTTATTGCTTGACCTCATTTAGGTGTTGGCTTGTCATTATTCCCTTAGGCATTGGAGTTCTCTTGATAGATTGGTGGAGGCCCTTCATTATGGTCACATGGAGAGTTCACTTTCTTGGAGACTTCCCTACTTGGGAGGAGGAACGATGTGCATCTTGGAGGAGGGAAACAGACCCTATATAGTATGGGGTCACTTGGATTTTTATTTGGAGGCTTGGAGTTGGATTGGGAACACCTGGGTTGTGGCAATGTTCTTGCAAGGGGAATTTAACCCAATGGAATATATTGCGTAGCAAGATTGATGGAGTCTGCAAAGGCTTGTGATAGAGGGATGTGAACTTTCATTATGTAGCTGCATCATCTTGGAGCTCTTATTGTGTATGAAATCACCTTGGAGCATGACATATGTACTTTGGAGTGGAGTGATTCACTTGTGTGGGTTGCTTGTAAGGGCTTAGGCCAACATTGCATTGTTGACCTCCCTTACCTCTCATATAAATAAAGGAAGTAGAGAGTCCTCATAATAATCACATCACATCATTGTATCTCTTCTCTTTGTACTTAATATCTTTCTGGAGAAAGTTTTTAGGGTTTCCTCATGAACCCTAGGTGGAGTTATGAAGTCTAGAGCAGACGTCTTCATTTGGAGTTTGCTCTTGTGACTAGGGTTTTCTCTTGTGGAGGAGAAGATGACGATCATGTTTATTTTTTTGTCTTGGTTCTTCACTTGTACTCTCTCTCTCTCTCTCTCTCTCTCTCTCTCTCTCTCTCTCTCTCTTGGTATTCTTAGAGCATCTTGGAGGTTTGAGATTATAGTTTAGTGATAAAACCCTATAGTATCTTTAGTGGAGAAGAAGAAGAGAAGAGGATGTCTTGTCATGGAGAATGTGTTGTCTTGCATGTTGAGCTCCTTGGTTGAGTAAAGGTTTTCATGTTTTCCTTAGCTAGGATTTTGGAGAGCTAGTGGACTTGTACTAGCCTTGAGAGAAGACTATGGTACGTACATGTACTTCATCTTCAGCACAATAATGAAGTTTTCAGCTATCCAAAACTTGTGCATTTTTCAAATTTGAGTTTTAGCCATATATGTTCTTCATGCATTTTTTACTTACAATGATATGTTTTGATTATTTGACATAAGTAAAAGGACAATTGTTAAGTGATTTGACATCATCATTGAAGAATATAAGAGTTGTTTTGTTGCTTCTATACCTATTTTTTTCTAGTTATTATAACTATTGTAAATGTGAATTTTTAGATCCGGTTTATGTGGGATAATTTTCCATAGAGGGATTAAAATTATACAAGTTGTTTGGTATATTTTTTCCTTGAGTTGCCTACGAGAATTAGGGGAAATTTGAGGTCTAAAATGGGCCTCCTAAGGAAAATAATAGTTAAAATAATAAAATAAGAGTTATGAATTTTCAAAGGGAAAGAAAGAAAACTATTTTTTAATCTTATTTTTTACTTATCTCCTTATATTTTTACTCAAATTTCAAGAGTAGGCACTCATTGGATGCATAATGGAATTTGGCATCCAACGAGTACCCACTCTGCATACTTTTGACAGACCCATAGTGAGATAAACTGGAAATACATGAAACTTTTCCATGTATTTCCAGTTTATCTCACTGTGGATCTGTCAAAAGTATGCAGAGTGGGTACTCATTGGATGCAGAATTCAATTTTGCATCCAATGAGTGCATATTGTTGAAATTTGAGTAAATCTATAAA
>ML783359.1:402244-441767 GCA_009831015.1 Picea engelmannii | reverse complement strand
TTACCCTTATGGTTGACCTCATCATCTTAAATCCTATTGGTTCTTTTAAAGTTGATTTTGATAGTACATTTTTTGTTTTGAGACCCATTTTTTGCCTCAAAACTCCCCTAATGATTGGTCTATTAGAAAGTGAAATATTGTACTATTTTTGTTGCATGTTTATACTCTATTTTACAACAACCATAAGGTTGAAAATTCACAAGGTTAAGATTTGAGAAACCTCTAGTTAAAGAGGCAAAATTTGTATCATGTATTAAAATTCAACGAGTGCATAAATTTCTACATGGTATGAAAACTTCTTGTGGTTGAGATCACTCTAGAGTAAAAGGGATCTTGTATTTTATCTAGATATTACCTGGGAGAGGTACTCGATCTTGTTGAGATTGTGGGGTTTCAAACCCTAGGTTGCTTGAGATGAGCACTCTCACCCATGGGAGGTTTTGATGAGTTTCTCCTGTGATGAGAGATGATGGATCTACTACATTGATGGTTGTTGTGGGTGTATTTTCAACTAGTGTGATGCCTAAGAGGGCCTATGATATGTGGCTGATGTTTTCTAGGGGTTGCTAATGATACGTGGTAGATCTATGTGATTATTGATTGGTATGGTTTTATTTTCAATGGGAAATATGTCAAGGAGGACTTATGATAGGTGGTTGATTTGTTCTAGAAGATGTTAGTGTTTTTCACCCATGATAGGTGGAGTTTCTTCTTGATAATGCATGTTTTCTAGGAGTTGACTTGTGTAGATTTTTATTTTTTTGACCTTGATAGATGTGATCCACTTGTCTTGATCTTGTATGGAGATGTGATATTTTCTGCAAGACATCTAAAACAACTCATGATGTGGTGTCCTTTGATATTGTTGGCGATGTGGACGTGGAGGATGATGGAGTTTGGCAGGTTACTTCTATTCCATAGATGTGTTCATTCATATTCATAGGGGGTCATTATTCTTTAGATCAAGACATTGTGGTAGCATGGATGACAATTTATTTACAGATGTCAGTGATTGGCTCCAAGACTATAGCCAGTACAAATTTGTAGGTATCAGGTTTGGTGCAGAGGGAGTTAACTGGGGATGGTGCAAACACTTTCCTTGTAAAGAGGGAGTATTGTTTTTCTGGGTTACTTTGAAAGTATTTACACCATGTTTGGGGTGCTTCATGAGATTTGGGGTGCATTGTGTATGTTCAATGCTTGGATGGTCTGAGATGAATTGGTGCATGGGAGATGGTCTAAGATGGTATTAGTGCATGGGAGATGATCCATGATGGATTTGCATGGTGGAGACAATTTGCTCAGTGGTTGATTGACATCAATTAGGTGTTGGCTCGGTATTCTTCCCTCGTGCATTGGAGTTCTCTTGAAAAAATGGTGGATGCCCCATTGTGGCCACATGGAGAACACCCTACTTCGAAAGAGGAGCATTGTGCATCTTGTAGGAGGGCATCATGCCCTAGATATCATAGGTTACTTGGATTCATGTTCGAAGGATTAGAGTACTTGGGGATGCTTAGGCTATGACAATGCTATTGTACAAGGTAGCTAACCTAATGGAGTACATTTCTTAAGAGAATCAATGAAGTCTGTGGAGGTTTGTGGCAAAGGGATCTGGACTTACTTTGTGTAGCTACATCATTTTGGAGCCTTTATTGTTTACGACGTCACCTTGGAGCATGACATTTGTATTTTTGAGTGGATCATTTCACTTGTATTGGCCTACAAGTGCTCATTGTAGGTTGTTTGTAAGGGCTTATGCCCACATTGTATTGTTGACCTCCCTCATCTCATATAAATAGAGGAAGGAGAGAATCCTTCTCATAATCACCACATCACATCATTGTATCTCCTCTTTGTACTTAGCTTATCGGAGGAAGTTGTTAGGGTTTCCTCATGAACCCTAGGTGGAGTTATGAAGTCTAAAGGAGACGTCTTCATTTGTAGTTTACCCATGTGAATAGGGTTTTCTCTTGTGGAGGAGATGTTGGTGATGATCACTCAACTTTCTCTTTCTAGGATCTTCACTTGCACGTGATCTTTGTCCCTTGGAGTCACTGTGATTTCTTGGTCTTTTTGGAGTATCTTGGAGCATCTTAGAGGTCTAGGGTTAGGGTTTATCCCATGGAAGATTGAGATTAGGGTTTTGTGATAAAACCCTTGGGTATCTTTGGTAGAGGCAAAGAACATGAGAGAATGTATTTCCTTGTAGGTAGTGTTGGAGTGATTCTTGCATGTTAGCGTTCCTTGGTTGAGCTAGGGTTTTCATGTTTTCCCTAGCTAGGGTTTTGGAGAGCTAGTGGACTTGTACTAGCCTTGAGAAAGACTATGATATGTACATGTACTTCATCTTGAGCACATTAATTAAGTTTTCAACTATCCAAAGCTTGTGCATTTTCCAAATTTGTTTTTCAACCATATGTTTTTCATGTATTATTATTTACAACTATATATGTCTTGATGATTTGACATAAGTAAAAGGACAATGCTTAAGTGATTTGGCATCATCATTGAAGAATCTAAAGGTTTGTTTTGTTGTTGCTATACTCGTTATAAATACTATAAAAGTGAATTTTCAGATCTAGTTTGTGTGGAATAAATTT
This sequence comes from Picea engelmannii, assembly GCA_009831015.1. Classification (NCBI taxonomy): domain Eukaryota; kingdom Viridiplantae; phylum Streptophyta; class Pinopsida; order Pinales; family Pinaceae; genus Picea; species Picea engelmannii. The sequence goes on along the minus strand of ML783359.1, from coordinate 439,164 downwards.
CCCTAGAGGGTTGAAACTTATCCAAGTTGTTTGGTATCTTTTCTCCTCTGATTACCTAAATGGTTTGACTGTTAGAAGGTGAAATATTGTACTCTTTCTATTGTTTTTACTCCATTTCATAACAGCCTTAAAGTTGAAAATTCACAGGGTTAAGATCCGAAAAATCTCTAGTCAAAGAGGTGAAATTTATGTTTTGCATTAAAAGTAAAAGAGTGCATAAATTTCAACAAAACACACCATTGACATTGATTATGCCCTCTTCCATGAATGCAATGAGCAAGGTGGATATCTTTAGGCATGATGGTGACCCTCTTATTGTGGATGGTGCAAAGATTGGTGTCCTCAAAGAACTCAACCAAATATGCCTCCACCACTTCTTGTAACACTACCACCACTAACAACTAGAATCTCAAGTCCATCTTGAACTCCTAGACAATTTCTGTTACACATCGTTTGAAGAGCAACTTTCTTATCAACTTAATGATTTTTTTGTTACTTTCAAATTTCTCAAAAAAAAAAATTTGTGTTGAGACTAAACCTATGAGACTTCTTCACTCCACTAGTGGCATGTGCATGCCTAAGAGAAAAGTATCATTAGCACATCTCACTATTAATGCTAGTGCTTCTATATTAGTTAGACCTTATGTAGAGTATCAAAAGTTAATTATGTGGACAACGCTCATGGCATTATCCTTTTAACCTATTTTAAAGATACAACAATTATTTCCAAATTGAAGTTCATATGTTTTATTTCTATTTTCCTACCACCTTCTAGTGGAAATGTAAATTCTAATCACCATGGAACACTTTCTTACGTAATCATATAATTGTGCCAAGATGCACATTGTACAATTTAGGTGGATAAATGTGTAATGTCTACAATGTCAACCTTTTCTATAGCATCGAGAGGCACATTTGACAAATCAAATGGGAGAGATGCGTAAAGTCCACATATAATGCTTACACCATCGGATTTCTTTTATGCAAAGGAAAAAATGTTATAATATTTAAACTTTAGTATTAAATTATAATGTAATAGGTATAAGTCATCTAAATATAATAAATAATAATATATATCCCATATATAACGAAATAGTATTACCTACAAAGTTAAATAAAATTGTTGCATTGTGTATGGATTGATCATTACAAGTTGATTTTGGGATTTATTTTTTTTGTGGTCACTGTTTTGGACAAACTTCTTATTTTATGTTTTCAAAGTGTTGATTTTGTTTCCAATTTATTTTGGAATTATGATTTTTCTATATATAATAAAAGAGACCAATTATCCTCAACAATATGAAGCTTTTAGAAGGATTGTGTTTATCAAGATAGCAATGTAATGAAAAAATAATTCATTTATGCAAATATATATATATATATATATATATAATAAAAAATATTAAAAGTTATATATAATAAATAATTATATAATTGATTATAAGTTAATTGAATTGATATCATATATTTGTTTTAATATATTAATTGATTATAAAAATAAAAAATGGTTTATTTATTTATTAATTATTATTATATGTAATATTTATTTTGTATTTTTTTTTAAAAGGTTATAAGGTCAAAGGGTATGTATACTTTTATAGATTTTACATATCAAATCTTTAGATAGAAGAAATCCCTTGTCTCACAAACAAAAAAAAATTATACATCAATTTGGTGTCTTGGATTAATCTATTATTATATTACCTAATTAATCTATTGCTCAATAAATGTATTTGGAACAAAATATCAATGATAAATCAACTTCAAACATCTTACTAAATCTACTTTAAAACAAAACATAAAGTGGTGAAAAAGAAAAAAGAAAAAAAAAAACTTAAAAAGATGGAGATTTATTAAATCTCCTCACTTTAATTTAAATCTACTTCTTATATATACGAAGTAATGTTATTGATAAAATCTTATAAAAACATTTTTATTTATTTGTTAATTAATTAATATTATTAAAATTGACTTATCTATGTGTATGTTTATTTTGGAATTATGATTTTTTTAAGTGTTGAAATGTATTTTATATTTATATTGATTTTTTTATATATATATAATGATTTGTCCTCTGAACGATGATAAGGTATTATTTTATCTTATTTCTTGATTTCAATGTTAGACCATTCTTTTTTTTTAATGAGATATTGATTTTAGTGTTAGACCATTCTTCATTGGTCATTTTTTTTTATGAGATATTAAATGATAACATTTCAACATAAGTATTATTTTGTCATTTTTTTATGAGATATTAAATGATAACATTTTAACATAAATATTATTTTGATTTATGATATTAATTGATTTTTTATTGTTTCTTTTTTATATAGTTTAGATTTGTATATTATACAATTTTTCTATTTTTGATGGTTTATTATTATTTTTTATTATTCAATGACCCCTCATAAATAAATTAATAAATTGTTTAATTTTTATTTTTTTACTTCTCATTCTTCAACTTCATGATTTGTACAACCCCGTTTTACCTAGTTTTGAATATGGTTCTTTAAATAAAAGTGTTTTTAACTCTTTCTAACAATTCCCTTAATTTTTTTGACCTCTTTAATTATATGTTGTGATACTTTATCATTTTATTGATGTTTTTCGAGATTTGCAACTGAATTTTTGCATTTTCATATTTCTTAAATATTCATTTTCAATAAATAATCTCCTACTATTATATTAGTATATTAAAAGAGATTTTTTATTTTTAAAGTGGAGAAATAATTTAACTCCATTGAAAAAAAACATTTAATACAAAAGTTGAATTATTTAAAAAATTAAGACATTTAATTTAATCCAAAAGTTAAATTAGTTAAAAAAAAATTATTGTTAATTACATATAAAAATTCTTTTAATGATACCTTACATGTAGTTTCAATAGTATTTCTTGGTGGGGCAAGAGCATTAAAGGAGCAAGCTAGGGTTTGACAATCGCAGACAGAGCAAAGCACAACATGGTTACCAAAGGGGGCGGTAATGGAACCCCCTCATACAAGCAGGTAGTGTTGGACAGGGGGAAAGGCCCACGAGGTGGAGGTTTCAAGGAACCAGTGACGAGCACCTCGGGCTCAAGACCAGAAAAAGACCAGGAAAGCAACCCGGAAAAAAAGGATCGCATGGGGGAAAAAGCTAGAGAAACCCAGAATGAAGCGCAAGAACCAGAAAATCCAATGGGGTAGAAGGGCGCAACCCGTGTAAACCTAAAACAACACTGATACCCAAGGTAATACTGGAAGACCCACAAACACAACTCTTCCGGGACCAGATGAAGATGTATGCACTAATTTGCAAGTTCATGGGTTTGTGGCCCACAAAAAGAACGTTGTGCAACTGGATAAAATATCATTGGAAGCCAAGCAGGGAAGTGGAACTCCACCTCGGTTCGAAAGGCTTCTTCATAGCAGTATTCATGAATTTGGAGGACAGGGATAAAGTCTTTGAGGGGGGGTGCATACTTCCACGCCTCAGCAGGACTGTACATGCGGCCATGGAAGGAAAACTTCTCACCAGAGAAATAAACCTTCAAGAATGTACCCGTCTGGCTGTGGCTTTACTCTCTGTTGCTAGACTATTGGCTACCCTCCACCTTCGAAGCAATCGGGAACAAACTTGGAAAATATGTGAAGACTTCGGAAGCAACCCTAAAAGGGAGATATACCTCCTATGCGAGGATCTGTATAGAGATAGATGTTTCGGGGGCACTCCCAGAAGCCATAAGCTTGGAATTCGGGGATGAGGAATGGATACAAAGCATTGATTACGAGCAGATCCCATTCAGATGCAGAAGATGCCATGAACATGGACACCTATTCAGAGAATTCCCTCTCAATAAAAAATAAGAAGCAGAAAACACCAAAATACAGCAGAATGAGAATGGGTTTATTAAGTCGAACCACAGAAACAGAGCAAACAAGAAACCAAGTAAAACCTCAACATGTAGCAATCCAGAAGCCAGGACTAGAACAAAAGGGCGTGACAAAACCTACAAAGGGGAAGGAGGAAAGGAAAAGGAAAAAGCCAAAGAAGCTAAGGACCAAGCCACAAATGAGAACACAAACAATCCAAGCAATAAGATGGAGCAGGGGGGTAGCGCAACTCCTATGGACGGAGAAACCAGAGATGCCAACACACCCATGCAGGAGGCAGACGGAGACGTGGAAATGACACCAAGCGAGGTAGGCACGGAAGATCCTGACCTCAGAGATATTGTGGAAAGGGAAGGAATAGATCTCCCGAACATATTGGAGCAATGGAAAAGGCAGGGCGTAGACAATGTACCAACGGAGCAACTAAATCGTATCCAATACCTATTCCTCCTAAGGGAGGAAACAAAATCTAGAGGGCTCAAGCGCACGCACTGGGAGATAGGACACCTAGGAATCAAAGCAGGCGAGGGACAACTACAACTCTCACCCAAGAAGACGCTAAGGAAGAAAGACAATAAATCAAACAGCGTAGCCCTACAAGAACTAGGAGCTCTGCTGATAAATTCAGGTAAGATCAAGAAGCTCTTTCCTAACTCCCCCCCACATGTTTAAATGAAGATTATAACATGGAATATTAGAGGCCTAAACAACCCATGAAAACAAATAATCCTTAAAAACAAACTGAGGAAGGAACAACCGGACCTTTGTTTCATCCAAGAGACAAAGTGTATTGTAGATAGAATGGAAACAATCAACAAAAAACAATGGAGCAAGTACAAGACGTTGGTTGTCGAAGGACAGCAGATGGCAGGCGGTATTCTCACTTTGTGGAACCCACAAGTGATGAATCTACTAGTAGCCGAAGCCACCAGATACACACTTTCATTTAACATGCAAATCATAGGTAACACGGAGGAGATTGTATGCACCAATGTGTATGGTCCCCAGATGTTGGAAGAAAAGAGAAGAATGCTCCTAGACCTAGAAAACCTAAAAGCCCATTACAACAACCTCCAATGGATCCTGGTCGGGGACTTCAACATCATTACGACACTTGTGGAGAAAAAAGGAGGCACTGGGAAATTGGATAGAGATGTTGAATACTTTTCATCTTTCATTGACACAGTGGAGATGGTGGACATCCAAACCAGTAATGGTATGTTTACATGGAACAACAAACGGATAAATCAACATTAGATAGCGACGAGGCTAGACAGATTCCTGGTGTCGGAATCCATCATCCTACAGGGTTTAACTTTAGATTGCAGTATCCTTCCCTGGGCGGGTTCTAACCACTGGCCAATCCAACTGGAAGCAAACTTCCAAACCACACTAAAAAACAGACCTTTCAGATTTGAGAAATTTTGGATTGAACATCCCACCTTCAAGGAGAACATCAGCCAATGGTGGCGGGAGCCACAACCTGAACAAGGAACAAGGATGTTCAAACTTTATAAGAAACTCAGGTACATCAAACAGAAACTCAAGGAGTGGAACAAGGAAATCTTTGGAAACATAAACCAAGAAAAAAGAATTATTGAAGACAGAATGAGGAACCTCCAGGAAATATGCATAGATGTGGGCTATACAGAGGAGTGAAAGGAAGAGATCCAACTGACCCAGGAATGGGAAGCAAGATGCCAGCAAGAAGAGACTCTATGGCGCCAACAATACAGAATCAGGGGGCTAAAGGAAGGAGAGCGGAATACAAGGTTTTTTCATAGAACCACCATGGCTAGAAGAACCCACAACAAAATCCTAAAAATTTGGGATCGGGATGGGATCGAGAGAGAGTCCCACAAGGAGATCGAAAATATGTTGGTAAACCACTTCCATGGGATAGCCCAAGAACCCAACCAAGATTGAACGGAGGCCATACAAAGGATAACTCAGCACATCCCCAGGCTAGTAATCGACGAACAAAATATCAACCTAAACAAACCCATCGCTAAGGAGGAAAATGACCAAGTGGTCCAGGAGATGCCCAATGGAAAGGCCCCAGGTCCAGAGGGTTTCACAGTGGAATTCTTCAAAGCCTGTTGGGAAGTGGTCAAACATGACGTCTATGGGGTGGTGGAAGAATCCAAACGCTCGACCTCCATTTTGAAAGCGCTAAATGCCACAATGATTACTCTAATCCCCAAAGAAAATGAAGCCAAAACCCCAGACCGCTACAGACCCATAGCATTATGCAATGTGGTTTACAAGATAATCTCCAAAGTCATAGCTAACAGACCGAAACCTCTCCTACCCTCACTGATTTCCCAGGAACAGGCGGGTTTTGTAGAAGGGCGACAAATTTTGGACAACATCATCCATGCCCATGAACTGATACACACGCTGAAAACCCAGAGGAGAGGAGAGGAGAGGGGGGATGATAATCCAACTTGACCTAGAAAAGGCTTATGACAAAATTAACTGGCACTATATGGTCAAGGCTCTGGAAGCTTTTGGCTTTGCGCAACACTGGATCAACTAAATTGTCATCCTAGTTTCAACGACAAGTTACTCGTTAATCAATGGAGCCCCAACCAAACCCTTATGGCCTTCAAGAGACATCAGACAAGGTGACCCACTATCACCTTTCTTGTTCATTATGATGATGGAAGGACTCAATAGAAACATAAAAAGCACAACTGCAGCAGGAGAAATAACATGCATTAAACCTTTCAAAAACTGCCCTACCTCCACGCATCAACAGTTCGTTGATGACACCTTACTCCATGGCACACCCACGGTCAAGGAAGCAAAAGCATATAAAAGAATCTTAGAAGAATTTGGGGAAGCCTAGAGAGTGGAGATCAATCACTCAAAATCCATGATATATTTATTCAATACCAACCCGACAATTCAAAGGAACCTGGCAAACATTTTGGGGTTTGAACGCAAAACTCTCCCAACGAAACACTTGGGAATTCCCCTGACGGACAGAGCATGCAAAATGGCAACATGGGAAGGAGTGATCAACAAGCTACATGAGAGGGTGAAAAACTGGACTTACAGATCCCTCAACCTTGCGGGGAGACTTGTCTTGACCAAAGCGGTTCTGCAAGCAATTCCAACTTATATGATGTCAGTGTTTCCCGCTCCCAAAGGAATACTCCAAAAAACAAGAGCCATCCAAAGGGACTTTCTATGGCGAGGAGCGGAAAGCAAGAAAAATGGGCCCTTGTGGCCCGGGATAAGGTTTGCAAACCAAAATGCAAAGGAGGCATGGGGTTACAAGACCCACAAGTAACCAACGAAGCCTACGGGGCGAAAATCTGGTGGAGATGGGTCAAAGAAAAATCAACACCGTGCAACCCTCTAGAAGGCCAAGTATGCCCCGGACATCAACGACCAGGATCGAATTTGCTTTATGAGCACAAGAGAAGGATCAACCATGTGGAATCTAGCCTGGCGCAACAAAACCCGAATCCAAAAACACAGCTTCTGCGAAGTGAGAAATGGTAAAACAACCAAATTCTATGAGGACGCGTGGCAATATGAACCCATAATGGAAAATCCGAACAGGGAAGAACTCCAACAGGAGATAATCGCGCAAGGAAAAATCAAAATCCATCACTCTTGAAAACAAGAAAATCACTGCGACATATGGAGGATCTGGGACAAACTCAATCCACAAAACAGAGATCGAATCGCAACAATAACGAAAGAGATGGAAGAGGAAATGGGGAAAAGGAAAATAGTAGTCTCGGAAGAAGAGGACCAACTAAGATGGGGTAGGAAAAATGGAGGGGAATTCAACTTAAAAGAAGCCCAGAATTACATCATGGACCAGGACCAAGAAGACCCGACTGTTACACATGAAATTTGCACACCTAGGTACCTCACCCTAAGTGTCGTAAAGTGTTGTATAAGTGTCGCATACACCTTGACACCATGGAATAACCTATGTCACAATCCCTAGTCAATGTGGAGGAGGGATATATTACATGAAGGCAAAGAAATRCTAAGTACACATGAATTATTATTAATATTCATGGAAAAGAAATTGATTAAGTGAGAGAATCAAGTGCACATGAATTATTATTAATATTCATGAAAAATAAAGTAATTAAGTGTGAGGATCCACCTCACATTTGGTTTCCCATTTTTTAGGGAAGGTGGAGGATCTCATGAATGGTTGAAATATTTCCTCCTTAAAATCTTTGAGAGATATTTCCTCCCCAAAATCCTTAAGAGATATTTTCTCCCCAAATATCTTAGAGATCCCTTTCTTAGTGGATCTGATGAGAGATCTTCTCCATGGTGGTTAAACCTCCAAATCCTATATAATGAGGGGTTTCCATGGAGGAGAGGGAATGGAGATTGAGAATTATACCAAACTTATGATCTCATGAGTGGTATGTCATTTGGAGAATCAACATTCTGTGTGTGGACTGTTTAAGCAAGGGTTTGGACAAGGGGAACTTGATGAAGCTGCTACACTCACATTTATGGTTGTAAGTTTTCTTCATTGTTGTTCTCATTAATATAACATGCTTGGCCTGTTTCTTTCAATTCTATGTTTGATCTCACATGAATTCGTCTCTAATAGATAGATTTATTTCGAACTAATCTCAGTAGAGTAGAAAGTTGTTGGTACTTTTGTTTGTCTACAGGGCTTATCGAGGAGTTCAAGATTGGAGCTCAACTCGGACTGTGCAAGGACAAACACTGATAAAAAGATACTTCTTTTCTCCTTCCTCACACATTAGTTTATCTAGATCTAAAAAAAAGTCAGTGTCCACGATAAGCATCTTCTGTTTTAAAAGTTAAGAGTCTAGCTCTCAAGAGGAGATCTACCTGTCCGCAGGGAGATTTTCCTTCAACACCGACGCAACAGTGGGGAAAGATTTGGTGCAGCCCCCAGTGGCCAAAAATCCAAATGTTCAAATCGCTAGTACTCCACAATTGAATTCTAACTTGGGAAAACCTAAGGAAAAGAGGTTTCATAGGCCCTTCACGATGCCACCTTTGTCAAGCGACGAAAGAAACAACGAATCACCTCCTCGACGAATGTAATTACACAGCAGAGATCTGGGACTGAGCGGCAGGCATCATCCACGAGTCCAATAGGACCCGAGGTAACATCAACGCAACCATCAATAACTGGAATGAGAGTTACAACAAAAATGAAATGGTAAACCTTTGTTAGAACCTCATGCCAGGGATGATCATATGGGCAATATGGAAATAAATGAACTGGTGCATCTTCATAAATGAAAGCCTCTCGAAAGGGAAACTCAAGGAAGCAATAATCTCACAAATCTGAGAAACGGTGCAAAGCCGCAACTACCAGACTGAAAGAGCGCAACTCACAAGCCAGGACTCCGGAATCCTGAAAACTTTTCACCTAAAAGACGGGCACAACAACACACAAATAGGGTAGCCACCGCAACTCCAATTAGGAGAGCGCAACTGGACACCTCCACCGGCAAGGTTCCTCAAGTTAAATTTTGACAAGGCAACAAAAGGAAACTCAGGAATGGCAGGAATGGGAGGGGTGATCAGAGATAGTGGAGGTAACATAATCCGATTGTACGCTGGAAGCTTGGGAAACTCAACGAACAACGCAACGGAATTTGAAGCCATGGAGCTCGATCTCAAAATTCTAAGCCGAGAAAGGATGACCAATTCTATCGTAGAAGGTGACTCCACCCTGGTCATCAACACGATGAAGAGACTCCAAAACGATACCAAAGTGGGCAAGGTTCAAAAACATTGGCGCTTGGCACACTCCCTACAAAATTTCCAAGAGCATCTGCAAACGATTAACACCGTGGAGTTGAGCTGGGTACACAGGTCAACAAATGGCCTGGCAAACAGAATTGCCAACGAGGGGGTTAGCAAGGAAAAACCAGAACTAGATACTACCTGGATCAACATCCTACAGGGAAAATTTAGAACGAATTGCACCTAATTAGCAACAAAAGACCAAGACAATAACTTAAGCAGGAGAGGTCACATCGAGGAGGGCAACGAAAGGTCCAATGAAAGGCTCGAAGGACCCAAGCAGAATATCACTGCCCAACACTCGACTATTAATCACAATGTCGAATCAAATTATACAATAGGCAAAATAAATTCGAACTTATAACCTACCCTCTTAAATTCAAACTTACAGTTTCACAAAAGTTGTGAGGTCTCATACACCAATTTGGTGTCTAGCTTAATCTATTATTATTATTATATCACCTAATTAATCTATTGCTCAATAAATGTATTTAGAACAAAACAACATTAATGATAAATCAACTTCAAACATCCACTTCACTAAATCTACCTTAAAACAAAACATAGGATGGTGAAGAAAAAAGAAAACAAAAACAACTTAAAAAGGGATTTATTGAATTTTTTCACTTTAATTCAAATCTACTTTTAATATAGTGGGCCTAATGGTTAAGTACATGTGTTTCCTCCTAAGAGGTTACAAGTTCAAATCCAGAAGGGGATAGGCAGAGGGGGTCCCTTGTCCCACAAACAAAGGCAAGTTTGGTGTTTGGCTTGGCTATGACCTTAAAAATAGATTATTATTATTATGTTATTGATAAAATCATTTATTTATTAATTAATTAATATTATTAAAAATGACTTATCTAAATATTATGAAATTAACTTGAAACTTGTATGTGTTAGTTAAGTTATCTTTCACATATAAATTCAAAACACAAATCCAAAATACATATAAGTAACTATAGTTTCACTGTTTTACATTTTGGTCATTTTTCAAAAATATTTTCTATTTAATTTTGTCCAAAATCCAACAAGGAATTGTTGGATCTCCATATTTGAGTGGTTAATTCTATATAATCCAAGTGTCCCAAGGGTTTTTCAACATACTAAATCCACTTCTACATTCATAAATATAATTGAAACAACATAAAATTATAATTTTGTTATAAATTTTTCATTTATATCATTAAATTCTAACAAAAATAACCAAAACATAAAACAATTAAACAACATACATACTATTATTTTAAAATATGAACTTTTAACTTTAATATTCATTTTGCATCTTAAAACCATACTATTATGTTAAAATACTAACTTTTAACTTTAAATATTGATTTTCCCATCTTATATTCCTACTTCATTAGCTTATCACTTCTTATTGACAACCATGCCTCGAGCTACAATTCTCATGAATATTTATGTAATTTTGTAAAAATTAAAATAAAATCATACTTTTTATGAAAGTATAAATGAATTTTAAAAAGTTTAAATCAAATAGATTAGTACTGTGAATTACATACAAAAGTCTTAAAATTAAACCCTTAAGTTTGCTGTCTTAATAATTGAGTTTAATAATCGAGTTTAGATGCGTTTCCCTCAATGCTTCTTTACCAAAATTACATTATTTAATAGCCTAGCAGGTAGTATAATCAAGGAAAATAGTCACACTAGCTATCAGTGGTGGCTAAATTGTGGACTGAGATCCAACAATAGAGCAGAACTTCTTCTAGTCTGGGTCTTGTTGTACTTGGCTATCTAGCTACACATTCTGTATATTCAGATTATTGGGAATTCAAGGCTCCACATTTTGGCTCTTCATATTATTATCAACTGGCAGAACATTGATGAGTGCATCTTGTCACTTTACTCATCTACATTCCTATAGAGAATTCAACATACAGATACCCTCTCAAAACAAGCACTTGACCTTCAAGAAAGGATTCTGAAATTCACTCAAATGAAAGATGGGCAAGCAAGTCCAGCTCAATTCTTCCAATTATACTGAGATGCCTGTTCATTGTTTTTTCGTTATGCAGTTGTGTATTAAGTCTGTTGTTCTTCACTTTTTTTTTCACGGGAAGAAAAGTTACTCTTTTATATTCAAAAATATATAAAAAAATTCCAAAGCAGCGTTCAAATGGCAGCAACAAAGACCTGTGTATGCTGTAAGCAGCTCACAGACTGTCATAGAAACCATATTAATCTGCCAAAATTTGTGTTCTGATACAAGATGTCGCCGGGAGGTGCGCTGAAAGCAGGTCGCAGCCTGTCATAACATCCATATTACTCTGCCTTTTTGAAATCTGATCCATGATATTGCCGAGTAGCACAAATTTCTGATACAAAACAGAAATTCATTTGCCAAAAGGATATATCGGTGACCTGGTGTCTTCCACATCAGATTTTGAGTAGAGATGGGGGCTCTCATTGCCATCCTTCCATCGAGCAAGACCGAGAGGCCAGGATAAAGTCAATTTTGAAAGGTGGTCCACAATGGCATTATCTTCTTTGTAGATATGAAAGGCAGTGGTTCTCTCTTTCCAGCATTCCAGAACTGTTGATAGGAACTTGTAATTTATCCAGTCAATAATGACAGTTTTGAAAAGTGGTCTGCAATGGCATTATCTTCTTTGTAGATATGAAAGGTAGTGGTTTTCTCTTTCCAGCATTCCAGAACTGTTGATAAAACCTTGTAATTTATCCAGTCGATAATGACTTTGTACTCTCCGAGTCTCTAGAGTCTCATTTATCCTTTTTTTCACCTGTCAAGTGGCATTTTTTTTGTTTTTAATGCTTGTTATGTTTCTGTTAGGCACTCTCCGTAGTCGATTGTACACATTTCCGGGTTTCTCCGAATTGAAACTTTTATATTATAATATAAAAGCAATTTCTGTGGAAAAATTTACATTATTCACTTTATAATAAATACCATTTTCAAAATGAAAAAATAATAAAAATTATTATAAAAAAATAGTTATGATAAAATGTAAAATGGCATATCTCTGGCAAAAAGATTCCAATAGAATGCAAAATAAACATATCCTTTTGCCGCAATAAATAATAAGTATATCCTTTTACGGCAATGAAAATTACCCTGGGCATTCAATGTTGTTATTTGTTAACTTACGAACCCAATTTGATTTGAGCCCATAAAGTTATTAAAATTACACAACCACAACGCATCAGAGTGGCGCAGCGGAAGCGTGGTGGGCCCATAACCCACAGGTCCCAGGATCGAAACCTGGCTCTGATAAATTCAGAAGTGGCTTCTGCGCAAACATTTTTATAACACCTGATTCAATTTTCAGGAACCAGAAAAGCAAGTGAATGGACGGAGAACAAATTTGTTTTTCATGAACCAGATCAAAAAGGGAGGGACGGAGAACAAATTTCAAGAAACAGCAGATGGTGGTGTGAAAACACACCATTGGAACTGAGAGTGATATGTATATTAAAGATGATTATGCCCTCTCTCCACGGATGCGGCGAGCAAGCTGAATATCTTTGGGCATGATGGTAACCCTTTTGGCATGGATGGCGCACAGGTTGGTGTCCTCGAACAGCCCAACAAGATATGCTTCCGCCGCTTCTTGTAATGCCGCCACTGCTGACGACTGGAATCTCAAATCCGTCTTGAAATCCTGGGCGATCTCTCTTACAAGCCTCTGGAAGGGTAACTTTCTTATCAGAAGCTCAGTGCTCTTCTGATACTTTCTGATTTCCCGAAGAGCAACAGTACCAGGCCTGAATCTGTGAGGCTTCTTCACTCCTCCCGTCGCCGGTGCAGACTTCCTGGCCGCCTTCGTCGCCAGCTGCTTTCGAGGTGCCTTGCCACCAGTTGATTTACGGGCAGTCTGCTTTGTTCGGGCCATCTCTGAAAATACGAGTTCTACAATAACAACAATGAAAGCAAATACCTTCGCTCAACCACGGCTCAGCCTTATATCAAATACATTTTTCAAATTTCGAGGTATCGCACAAATCTCATCTCTACCGTCCGCTCTCCACCCCTCATCGACGGCTCCCTCCTCCCGCGACGCGGATCGTCGCCTTCCTTACTTGGCGCATTCGCGAGGTCCTAACTAAACCCTATAACCACTCCCATCACTCATTGGATTGTAATTGTGCTTACAACAATGGCAAATTCACAAAATATTCAAATAACCATTGTATATGCACCCAACAACTAGGGCCCAAGAAAAGAATTTAATGGAACTCTTTGATATCATCAATATAGTGGTTGTTAGCTAAAATCACCCTCCCTAATGTAGAAATAATCCTCATCCCTCATTAGATTGTAATTGTGCTTGCAACAATAGCAACTTCACTAAAGGTTCAAATAACCATTGTATATGCACCCAATAACTAGGGCCCGAGAAAAGAATTTGATTAGAGTCTTTGATATCATTAGTAAAGTGGCTTCAACCTAAAATCACATTGCAGCATGAGATTTCAACCAAGTCTTGAGTATAAAGAAAAGGAGGCATCCACATGAGAGACTCGTGCAAAGAATTAGTGGAAGATCTAATTTCTAAGTGGTATTTTTATGTAAAGCCAAAATTTGGGAAATTCATCTAGAATAATAAGAAATTGGGGGCAAGGTTCATAGATGAGAGATTCAACACATTCCTTTTATGTAGATGTTTCCTCTCTACATGAATAAACCTTATTTATGCAGTTGTTTCTAGCACTGTCTTTGATAGTGCACTCTTAACCTTAAGAAGCCAAGAATTTGGTTATATCCCATTCATATACAACACAATTAGTGTTTGAATATTTAAGGAGAAAATCTTTGTAACACCTTGTTTTCCCAAGACTGTAATTATGCACAAACTCCATATATTAATGTATGAGGCATGTAATTATGTTTTGATTTAATAGAAACATCAAACCATTGACTGAGAGGGAACAACCTTGATAGTACTGGCCATAATACACCAAAGGAAATTGATGAGACAAAGGGATTGATAATTGATTGAAAGGTTGAGTGAAGTGGAGCTGATATGTATCAGCGAAGAAAATAGGAAGCTTGCACAACAAGCTAATTTATGCTAGTAAACATAAAACTTCACCTACCAGCATACCAGACTTATACGAAAGACCATGTGACCATTAAAAGAAGTTGCAAAAGTGGTTGGGGAAGTTAATGATTGTTGGCGGTCGACCCATGCATGGAGAAAAGGTTGATGGAACAACTGACAGGGGATACCATGGAATCGCCCCTTCAGATTGTGAATGGCAGACTACAGGTTACGTCTGCAGGGAATCATAGAGATCCCAAGGGGATAGAGAAGAAGACCAGAGGAGAAAATATCAACACGCACAAGATGAAGGATAGTGTAATCAGGAGGAGGAGAGACCCCGCAATAGAGGATAGGCGAGATCGCACACATAGGCAAGCAAGAGAGAACAGAGCGTAGAGTTTCGGAAGCGTTGACTAGGGAAGAGAAAGAAAATAATAACTTTCTAGGAGGAAAACATGAAGCTTGTCTGAGTTGTTGATGATCACCCTGAACAGATAGGACCCAGATTCTCGAACTAAAGTAATAGTGGACTGCAGCTTGGTGCTTACTTGACAGAAACCAACACTGGTAGGGGGAGGTCGACGAGGGACTGTTGAGCAGAGAAGGGACTTCCTTATGTAGAGGAAATCCAATTGAGAAACCACCTAATAAACATGTAGAGACCCGAACCTCAGTGGGAGGTGGCAACTTTTGTTGTGTCAGAGGAGGAAGGAGAGTAACCTATGTGGATCATCGCAGACTTGAAACCCTGTTGAGTCAATTTCCTTGTTGGTATCATGGCTTGGCATGGGGGTGGCATGTTGTAGGAAGTGACTCTACAACAAGGCTTAAGGTTGGGAGGAAAGGCATCCTCTCTCAGTCAGTTAGATTTGGTTAATTCCTTACCAGATAAGTGTTTGACTATATTGAAAATGTTCATGAATAATATATATGTATGTATGTGTAAATGTATGAATCTAAGAGAAACTCGGTTGTTTACAATCTATGATTCGCATGCATGCAAGTTGAGATATGTTGTGATGTTTATTATTACTCTACGAATCGTAAAAACGAGTTAAGTATGAATTGTTGTGTATTTGAATGTTTTATATCCTTGTATGGAGAACCTATAAAATCTTGCAAGATATTTCTCCTTAAAGTTTTAATAACTTGTAATGGCCATAGAGTGGTTCTAAAACAATGAAAATCCAGGTTGAAGCCTTGCTGAACTATAGGAATGGTTGAGTCTTCAAAACAGATTGTTATATCCCCTTAAAATCATGCATTAACCCAATAGAGAACAACAGTCGTAGATATGGAGAGCTCTGAACCATTGATCATGATGACATGCTCGGAGTGGAGGCTTCAGAGGGAATCCTCGAGTGTTGTGGTAAAATCTATGAACGAGAGACTATGAAATGGACTATTTGGAGTGGGAATTCTGGGAGGAAATGTCATGTGTTGTGGGAAAAGTCTCGAATGAGAGACTCCAAAGTTGAGTGTGTGTGGGTCGTAGATCTGGAAGCGGGTGGGTTAATCCTCAGTCGTTGACCATCGAGGGTCCCACCTAACAGATTGAGAGGGAAGAGCGAGATGGTGCTAACTAGGAGCGTCAGTACGAGATGAGATGTGTGTCATAAGTTGATTGGTCGACAAGAATGAGTGTGGGTCTAGCTGGATTAGAGATGATTGTTTTTGGGGTTGACTATGGAGTGTCCGAAGTATCACTCCGAAGGGTTCAGAGTACTCCTCCGAAGTGTTCGGAGTATGACTCCGATGGAAGGAAGATCTAGACTGTAGATTTGTGTGTGGGTGAGATACGATGGTAGTCTTCGATCTGCCATAGGTCCCCACCTAAGTTAAGAGACGATGTATTGAAATCATGAATGACATGGCATGCCAGCAAGGCATCCAGAGTGTCCTTTGGATGACAAATGTCAATCATTAATTGGTTAATGGGTTGAGTGTGGTCTAGCTGGACAAGAGAATCTTAGACCCCCCAAACAACTCTCAATCGTTGGTCAGGAGACCGTAAGTGCATCAAAGTCGTCCATCAAGAAGGTGGAATATTCCTTGATACCCTGAGTTCAGAGAAGTGAAACTGCCTGAACCTTTCGAACATTGAATGGTTGGTATCGAAAGGGAATATTCTTCGATACTATATCTATTGGAGTTAAAAGTTGAGTGAACTGGGAGAAGGCATGAACATCGACGACTATAGGCTTACATGGATTGAAGTTCCACCATGACAAGTTAGGCAGGTGCCACATCGTGGCCATGTTTTCACTATGTCAGATAGCATGAGTGACAAGGTGCCACATGGCAGTGAGATAGATGTTGACTATAAAAACCCGAGAACTTAGGAGGGTCGTAACTTTCGATCTAGAGTTCATTTTTTAGCGAAATTACGGTTGTTGGAAAGCTCTTGACAAGAAAAATATGTTAGTGTTGTCAAAGAGGAGATTTGAGATAGTCGAGAAATGCAAAAAATATAATGTCTCATCCCTTAAAAGGACACTTAAGGGTTGGGTGTGTTACATAGTGGTATTAGATCCAGGTTCAAACTCTAGGCTTGAATGGGCCACCAAGACTACTTAAAAATGTTTAAAAAAGGGATTTTGTGTTGTCTGGAATGCATGATTCAAAAGATTGACATAAAATGCTAATGATAATTGTTGTTTCAACACGTAGGACTAATTGAAAAGTTCATTGAGGTGAATGGTGCAATGTAGCATGGATGACCTCTCACACCTCAGAGACGAAGGGGTTGGTGGTCGGAGGGACATAGAAACCCCTCCAAATTTAATGGACATTATGATAAGTTTGAAGGTAGAAATGAGAGGCTTATGAGAGCCCATGTCAAACAGGCAGAGTTGAATGCAGTCCTACTGCAGAGCCTATCTAAAATTCAAAAACATCTGCAACAAGGCCCTAGCAATGTAGAATTACAACAGTCGGAGAGGTTAAAAACCCCTTTAGATTTTCAAAAGCATGGACTGGCTCACAACGATGCGGGAAGACATTCTCCCAAAAGGAATCATCGGGGTACCAAGAAAGGTGAAACGAGTGGAGGCATTTCCACGAAGTCCTCTAGCCGAAAGACTATTTCAGCAAGACAATCTAGTAGTGGCATAAAATCCAACATTTCTAAGAAGAGAAAGAGAAAGAAATCTTAGAATTTTCTGACAGAAGAATTCAAGAAGGCTAAACCACCTACCTTTGATGGAGAGATAAAGAAAGGAGAAGAAGCCAAAGCATTGCTATTTGGGTTGAAAAACTACTTTCAAGTACATAATTATTCTGATAATTCCAAGGCATGGATTCTAGTATTCAATCCGAATGGAGGGGCTTCCATTTGGTGGGAAGACCTCAAGGAAATCAAAAGGACAAAGGAAATCAAATTAACATGGAAAATTTCGAGAGATACTTTTATAAATCTTACCTATCTGAAACATATTATGATGACAAGATAAAGGAATTCCATGTGCTTAAGTTGGGACAACTTACCCTAGATGTGTATGAAAAAATATTTATGGAGTTGTTAAGGTATGTTCCTTACCTGAAGGATGAGAAGGCGAGAATCCTGTGTTTTCTCAGTTGGTTACCACTGTCCTACCAAGATTGAATTGTGTTTGATAAACCTAAGACGTTGGAGGACACCATTCATAAGGCCCAATGTTGTTACAATGAGTCTAAGCGCAATCATGAGTCTTCCAAATATTGGAAAAGGAAGGACAAGAGTGGATTTCATAGGAAGGGATTCAAGTCCTTTCCCCACAAGAATCCCGAGAAGGATGCACAGTTGGGTCAGCCAAGCAGAAGTGTGCATCAACAAAAATTTCCATCTCGAAGTAGGAATAAACCAACAGAGCAAGAAAGGGAAAGAACATAGGAGCCCAAGAAAGGACCTTTGCAATGTTGGGGATGTGGAGAGCCACATTTGTTGAGGGATTGTCCTCACCGACAACATGACAATCAAAGAGTGTATAACGTGCAAGAGGCAACCACAGTCAATGACGTAGCCATGAGTGTGCCGAGAATCTATGCAACGGTACAAAATCGGCAAGCATACCATCAAGCCTCTGTGGTAGAATTGGAAGGTATTATTACTGAACGATCAGTCTCTGTTTTAATTGACCCATGATCTAATCTTAGTATTATTTCACCTCGAGTGGTTGAGGCTTGTTCCTTACAGAAAAAGAGGCACACCAAAGCATGGTTAGTTCAGTTGGCCATTGGAAAAAAAAGGAAGGTGGCGGAGGTAGTTGAATCCTGTCTAATTGGGATGGATGGATTTCGGACCCAAGTAGTTCTGAATATCCTACCCTTTGGTTCATATGACGTGTTGTTGGGCATGGATTGGTTAGCTGCCCATAAGGAAAAATTAAACTATTATGAGAAAACTTTAGAATGCGAAGATGAGAAAGGCAATACAAGAATTTTGCAAGGCATTAAAAAGCCAGTCTGCGTGAGGAAAATATCAACATTGCAACTTAGGAAGTTTAGTAGAAAGGGGAGTCCATTGTATGCCATACAAGTATTAAACTCGGTAGAAGGCAAGGAGCTGAGAGTTGAAGATCACCTAGTGGTATGGGAGTTCAGAGATGTGTTTCTTGAGGAGGTGTCTGGATTACCTCCGAAAAGAGTTCTTGATTTCTCAATCAATCTCGTGCCTAGAGCAATGCCAACATCGAGAGTGCCTTACAGGATGAGCACGCGAAAGTTGGTGGAACTGAAAATGCAGTTGAAAGAAATGTTAGACAATGGTTATATCAAGTCAAGTGTGTCTCCATGGGAAGCACCAACGCTGTTTGTAAAGAAGAAAGATGGTACATTGAGACTATGCATCGATTATAGGCAACTGAACAAGATAACTATTAAGAAAAAATACCCTTTTCCCACAATAGATGATCTCTTTGATCAGCTCAGAGGGGCTACCATTTTCTTAAAGATAGATTTAAGGTTGGTTTATCATCAAGTCAAGATTAAAGACGAGGACATCCACAAGACAACCTTTAGGACAAGGTATGGGAACTATGAGTTTGTTGTGGTGCCATTTGGACTTACAAATGCACCAACTACATTCATGTGTTTAATGAATAGTGTGCTCAACTAGTATTTAGACAAGTTTGTCTTAGTATTTATGGACAAAATTTTGGTGTATTCCAAGAACCGAGAGGAGCATGAAGAACACCTCGGAATGTCTTACAGGTGTTAAGAGAACATCAATTGTATGCTAAGTTCAACAAGTGTGACTTCTTTAAAAAGAAAATCCAGTATCTAGGCCATGTAATCTCATCTGAAGGAGTGGTAGTAGACCCTGCAAAGATCAATGCAATCATGGATTGGTATGCCCCTAGAAATGTGATAAAGGTGAGATTCTTCATAACATTGGTTGGATATTACAGAAGGTTCATCAAGGGATTCTCCAAGATCGGAAACCCTATTACTTCCTTACAAAAGAAAGGGAAGAAGTTTGTGTGGTCACCAAAGTGAAAAAATAGCTTCCAGTAGTTGAAGCAGTTGTTGATTAACACCCATGTTTTAAAAATTACAGACCTAGAAAATACTTAATGGTTTTGTAACGTCCTCGACCATCAACCCCACTACCAGGCAACGCTACCACGCAGAAACATTCTCATACTTATATATATATATATATATATATATATATATATATATATATATATATATATATATANAACACTTTTAATTAAACAATAAAAAGTAATCACAGGATTACTGCTAACATACAGAAATAATGGAATTAACAATCATTCATAATTGCAACAGAATACATGATAATATTGCAAGCATCACAAACATGCATTTTAATTGAAATTAAACACATAATGATACTTATCTTTGAAACTGTAGTAACTCCATCAACTACGTACAGACCTTCCACGAACCTCCCAGCCTTAGACCATGTTGCTCATCACGCTTAGCAGTGGGTCACCCCCAAGCTGGGACTAAGCTCCACCTAAGGCAAGGGAATCCTAGAGTAGGTCGAGGTTACAGGAAAACTGCACAGAGCAACTGGAAAGATTCTCTCCAGGAGCCTTCTTACACCCACTACTCACGAACTCTCATTCCCCACATGCTTGTTCCACCCGGGAGTATACACCTTCACAAGAACAGTCCATCGGTGCTTCACCTCCCTCTCTGGGTCTCGACAACAGGTCGAATCAAGAATTCTCAGAGCTCCGTAGCTGGTGTTGGACTCTCTCTGGGAGAAAATGACCTCCCAACAAACTCTCTCACCTGGAGAGAGCTGCTCACATGCCTGACAACCTGCCTCTTCAACCACGGGCATGCCAACCCAGTTCTTCAACCAATTTTCAAGTCAATTCCCGCAAGTTCAGGATAACGACAACAACAACATCATTCGGTTAACTCACGGGTGACATCAACAACAAGAAAACTGGGTGTGGACGTCCAAAAAATGGTAACAATCCACTAAGACACAACACGATTCAGGTAACACCGGTTTCAGGATGTGTGACAAGCAAATTATGCAGAGGTCGATGATGGAGGCCAAATGCAGAGACCAGACAAAATTCACAGGAATACACTGGTCGGCTTCACGGTTCTGGTTTTTAGGGTGCGTGACAAGGAATCCACGCAGAGGTCGAACACAGACCCAACAATTCAGATAGAGGGTGTATCAACTTCTCAAGAAAACATCACAGGCTTCGCGTTTCAAAGCCGTGTGAGGCATACAGAGATCAGATGCGTCGACAACACAGTTCAGACAACGGATGACAAAATGGGGGATGAACCCCCATCACGACTCAATTCTTGGGTTAAATTTCATGTGCCTGGGCCGACACATGTCGCCCATGAAGCTGCATGCACTCCATCAAGTATGTGTTCCCTTTTGCACACGTTGGAGCTGCATGTGTTGCCTCTCCCAGGACTTAGGATAAAAACATGTTTGTCACACAACTTTGGAATAATAATAAATTATTATTCCCAAGGACTTAAGCCCCTAGCCCCTCTTTCCAACCTCTAAGCCCCCTTTCCCTTACCTACCTTGTGGAAGCTTATTCCCCCATCACTCTTTCTTTGTGGTCGGTCTGCACGCAGTGATGTTTATTCTTTATTAATGTTCTGCATAATTACATATACAAAAACATGCTTTTGGCCTTTAACACTTAGGCTCTCCGGCCTAATAAACACATAAGCCCACCAACTTATCAATACTCGGCTCACCAGCCTACAAAGCATGACTTACAACTCATAAACATGATTACAACAGGGCTCGTCCTTGGGGATATTACAATCCCCTCCCCTTATTTTTGCACCGTCCTCAGTGCAACTTTTACACAACATCAATAAGATTTTCAAAATCTTCAAAAAGATGCAGATATTCTGCCTGCATAGCATCTTCATGTTCCCAAGTCGCGTCCTCGGGACCGTACTAGGTCCTCTGGACCTTTACAAGCCCTATGGCTCGATTTTGGAGCTGTTTGCTTTTCCGGTCCAATATGCGGACAAGATGCACTTGCAGGACACCTTCTTGCTCCACCTGGATCACATTCCAATCGATTACATGATTAGCGTCATGTATATATTTCTTAAGCAATGAAACATGAAACACATTATGTACAGTCATGGATGCAAGTAATGCAATCATATATGCAACTGACCCAATCCTTTCTAGGATTTAAAATGGCCCACAAAATCTGGTTGCCAACTTGGTGCAGTTTCCCAGCTTCAGGGAACTTCTATTGGCTTTCACTTTCAGGAAAACATGATCGCCCACTTTAAACTCTTTGTGGGCTCTGTTTTTATCAACATAACTTTTTTGCCTGTCTTGGCAACTTTCAAATTATGCTTAATTTTTAGCATTTGTTCTTCCATTTCCTTGAGCAACTCTGGCCTAACTACTACCCTATCAGCTGGATTATCCAAGCTTACTGGAGTATTGCACTTTCTGCCATAAAGTGCTTCAAATGGGCTCATCTTCAACGATGTTTGATACCCATTATTGTAGGCGAATTCTACCAAGTGTAGGTACTCTTCCCATTTAGATGGTTTGTCCATCACATACATCCTTAATATGTATTTTATCACTCGATTCACCCGCTCTGTCTGCCCATCAGACTCAGGATGATAGGTTGTGCTAAAGTTCATATTCGTTCCAAATCCTTTGAATAACCCTTTCCAGAAATTTGAGGTAAATTTCGAGTCTCTGTCAGACACAATTGTCTTGGGAATTCCGTGCAATCGTGCCACTTCCTTCATAAAGATGTCGGCAACATCTGTTGCCTTGTGAGTAGTCTTTAACGGAATGAAATGGGCAGCTTTCGTAAGCTTGTCCACTACCACCATGATTGAATCATGATGCTTGCCTGTTCTGGCCAATCCTATGATGAAATCCATTGTCACTACCTCCCACTTCCACTTAGGAATGGGTAAAGGCTGCAACAACCCTGTTGGGTGCCTGTACTCAACTTTAACCTTCTGACACTCCATATATCTTGTGATGTATTCAACAATCTCTTTTTTCATACCTGGCCAAAAGAAATGGCTCTTGACTACTGCCACAGTTTTCTAATATCCAGGGTGCCCAACGTAAGGCACATTATGCATTTCAATCAAAATCACAAGTTTCAATTCCTGGACATTAGGTACATAAATTCTGTTCTTGTACAGAATTATTCCATTAGCCCCTAATTTATAATTCTCCATTTATGTGGCATCTTACCTTGTTGTAGCTTTGCTACTAAATCTTTGTACTGCAAATCTGTATTTATAGCCTCCGAAATTTTGCTTTTAATATCAGTTTGGTACATGCTAATGGTTGTAGCATGTAATTCATGTGCTCTCTTGTTGAGTGCATCAACCACTTTATTCGCCTCCCCTTTGATATGCTTGATATCAAAATCATACTCACAGAGAAACTCCAACCACCTACTCTACCTAGAATTCAAGGTTGACTGATCAAACAAATATTTCAGACCGCTGTGGTCAGTTCTCAGTTCGAACCTCCTTCCCATGAGGTAATGCCTCCATTTCTTCAAAGCGTGCACTATGGCTGCCAACTCCAAATCGTGAGTGGCATAGTTCCTTTCGTTCTCTTTCAACTTTTTGGAATCATAAAAAATTACGAACCCATTATGACTGAGGACTCCTCCCAGTCCTTCTTTGCATGCATCTATGCACACCACGAAATCTTCATTTGGATCTGCGATCCTCGAGATTGGAGCACTGGTTAACAACTGCTTCAACTGCTGAAAGATTTTCTCACATTCTTTTGTCCACTAAAATTTTTTCTCCTTCCTTTGCAAAGAAGTGATAGGGTGAGCTATCCTCGAGAACCCTGCGATAAACCTTCTTGTTGGCACCAGGCCGAAGTAGAAAGAAGGACGACCGTGGGCAAGAAAGTGTGCAGAAACAGAAGTAACAACTGGAGAAAGAACAACACACGCGCATGCAAGAAAGTGTGCACAAGGAAAGCGACAACTGGAGGAAGAACAACATGCGTGCATGGGAGGAAGACTTAACGTCGGTAGGGTCAGGGTTTTGGTAATTTTCGGTAAGAAGGCCGAAGAGCCCGAAATGTATAAATATAGATACGCAAGTATCATATAGAGGTTGGTTGATTGGGTTTTAGATAGTAGGTTGGTGTTTTTACAGTAAGTCTATTGTTTTGTAAGGATTTAGGTTCTTATAATATTCCATTAGAGTAATATATGAATGGAGGCGTTATGCAATACTGTTATGTACCATTTTTGTAAGTTATTGAGCTAGAATGAAGGAGAGAAGGTAGATATGAGGATTAGTTCGTAGGCTGTAGAGCCCGGTGCGATCTAGTTCGTCTCATCTAAATCTTACCCATAAGAGGGGAATTGTAAGCGCGCGGCGCCAGAAATGCAGAACTACCATAATAAAAGAGCCAAGAGCCAAATCTTTGTGGACGTAGCCCAGGAGTGGGTGAACCACGGTAATAACTGTGTAATGTGATGAATGTATGCATCTCTTTACTTTCTTTCTGTAATTATTGTTATGCTTAATAAATGAATTAATACATTGTTATGGAACACGAATATGTGGCATGGGAAGTAACCTATGTAATGGAAATATGTACCCGTGAGGAATAAGTAGATTACACTCATAGCTCGTAGTGCATGGCTCTGGTTAAAAAAACCCTATCTCATACTCAATCCTAGGTTGTAAACACCTGAGTCTTGCAACCACCCATTTAAAGCTATTTCGGGTGAGACTACGCAGTGCATTCCGTGTACTGTGTTGCCTTCTGGTTTTCCAGGAGGGCCGATAGTTTTAGAGTCTTTGTTGGAAACCTGAATGACATGAACCCTGGGTCAATAACTCAGATAGTGAGGTCGAGAAGATCGACCAGAGAATAAAGAATAACCAACAAATGGTTTCGTTGTCGTGTTAATAGGAACAAGAGAGGACTGAATGGATGAGATAGAGTGCATGAGAAAAGAATGAGTGAAACAAGAAGACCATTGAACCACTAGATGGGAATGTTGAGACCTTGGAACCCCACGAAAACATAAATCGAAGGCTAGTTGAGAACCAAAGAGCTAGAGTTTTCCCAGAAAGACAGTAGAAACCCTAGCATCACACCTCACAAATATCTAGATAAATACGTGTTTACAGATTTACACGAAGTCTTTTTCTGTGATTTTCCCCACCTACTGCAGGAGTGGATACTAAGGTTGAAATATAACCATGCGATGAACCGGATCCGACAGCTAGATTGGACCCCAATACAGGTTGAGCAGTTACATCAGGTGAACAACAAATTCATCCGCGCATTTGACTTCTGGATTGACAGTATTGTGGTAGGCTTCATCACAGAGTTTGCAGTTGACACAGCGAAGTCATAGAGCGCAACAGAGAAAGAATTTCTACGTGGACTTCGAGGAAGGTACATTCGATCACTGTATACTTCTATCAAAATATTGTTATATAACAAAGGTGTAATGACAATGGAATCAAACAACTAGACTTCCCTGCATGCATGGGGGAAGGGGGGGAAGCACTGACAGAGAGAGGATAAATGGAAGAAGGCCATGATAAAGGCAATAAGGAGGAACTCTTGAACCCGATCTTGATGGATGACGACCAACTTAAGTGGATCTTGGCATCATCAGGAACGACGCATAGCAAAGTACCCTACCAATATAAGGTGAATATCAAGAAGAGAGTCGTAGCCGCGAGGGAGGGCTTGGCGAGCGATGAGGAAGAGGTAGAGGATCTCTGAGCTGTGGAGTAGATTGAGGAAATCTGGTGCGCAACCTATGAGAGGAAAACAAAAGGTCCAAGAACGGGAGGATAAGGCAGCCATCCTATCCATATTAATGTCAGTGTGGAACCCATAAACCCATGTGCAACTAATACACCAAAGAGAACACCACCGTTTAGACAACCGAAGTTCGAAGGAAGTCTGACAACAAGAAGTACATCTACCGTAGGAGAAACAACTGGAGGAGCTAGTTCAAGCAGTATTAGTCAAGTATCTACACCGCATGGCAGAGGTAGCAATTCAGTATTTAGAATGGTAGGACACGATCCCACTATCAGACTACCAGAATTTCGAGGAGAAGCAACAAAAGATCCCGAGAAGCACTTGTTCATTTGTGCAAAGATCTGGGAGGCAAAACAGATCACTAATGAAGATACCAAACTCGCATAGTTAGCAATCACGCTAAGAGGCCGCGCACTAGACTGGTACATGAGTCTAGACACAAACAGTGCCCCTAGGACGACGAGGGCACTGGCAGACATTAAGAAGCTACTGATTAATGATTTCCAGAAGCCGAGCTTAGAGGATCAGTACATGAATGAGATGATCGAGATAAGATAGAAACCAGGAGAATCTGTATGGGAGATTGATCAAAGATTCAAACGACTGAAGGGAAAACTAAAATACCTTATGACCGAGATGCAACACCGACACCTGTTTGTCAACTCACTACTCCCACATCTAAAATATCTCTTACGACAACAGAAGTTTTAGACATAGGCAGAGGCTCTGCAGGAAACCTTGCAACTAGAAGAGAACCAGTACCAGCAGACATACCCAACGATTGAGGAATTGAAGGAGGATTTTAAGAATCTAACATTTCAGTTGAACCAGAATAAGAACAAGAACAAACAAGAAGTTGTTTGGTGTACCACATGCAGAACGAAATGACACCACAAGAACGAATGCCCAACATTCGCATAGTATATGGTGACAGGTATGCCAAACCCACTACCACAGGGAGGATTATGGTGCGAAATATGCAAGAAACCGGGTCACGACTCTTATCACTTCACGTTGATGCAGAAGTACCAGATAGTTCCAAAGAACTCATATTGCACCTTTTGTAAGTCAGTGGGCTACGCAAACAAAGATTGTTGAACTATGGAGCTGATGCGGGAAAGAACATCAGACGCATACAGGGTATAGGCCAAAATGATGACTGGGCAAGCAGCACCACAATTCAATCAAGCCCCAACCCTACAACATTGCGCAACAACAGTATAATACCGCGCAACAACCCTGCAATAATGTGCAGCCGCAGTACAACTCGACACAACCCCAGTACAATACCCCGTAGTATAATCATGCACTACAGTATAACGTGCCAAGAGGTGACCACGCGGGCTACAGAGGAGCAGGACGAGCTAGAGGAGGTTTTAGACGCGGTAGAGGACCAGTCACATGTCACAATTGCCAGCAACCAGGACATTACGCATGTGAATTCCCATTGCCGCCAGTGACTTGTATGTATTTTCGTGCATCGGACCACGATACAGAGGAATGTTTGACACTACTTGTAAATATTCAGGAAAAGAGGAACCAAAACAATCAGAACGTTCAGTGGATTTCCAACGAAGCAAGGGACGACGGACGAAACATCAATATAGTCACTCATGGAGGAACGAAAACAAGAAATGACGCAGTTCGACAGGAACCAACACAAAACCAATGGATAAATAAGAACACTGACCCCAAGAAGCAGTTCGATGCGCCTAAAGAAAATGATACTTTTAGGGAAGTCAGACAAGAATTTTAGAAGGAGGACACAACGTCGACTTCAGCTGCGCAACCAGTCAAGGAAGTCTCAGAATATGAGATGCCACCATCGCTGGATCATACCAACGGAATGCAACCCAAGGGACAAGTAAGTACAATCAAAGGGTTTTTGCAATCATGCGTAAAAGTATTAAGTGATCCTTCATCTGTGAAAATATTGCAAAACATACTAGAGAAATGTAGCAGTGAGACGGAAGAAAAGCTAGAACCAAAAACCGTCAATCACCTACACACCCAAAGAAGAACTAGTAGGGAATTTAGACTAAATGCTAACATTGGGGATTTCAATATGGGAGACATCATACTATACCTAGGATCCAAAGTGAATGTGCTACCCAAGAAGACCTGGCAATGCATGGGAGAGCCAACATTGGGATACTCAAATGTCCAATTAAAACTAGCAAACCAACATAGAGTCCTACCAATAGGTAGACTGAAAGGAGTAACAGTAGATCTTGATGGAGTTCGCACTAAAGTAGACTTTGAAGTCATCGAAATAGTAGATGGCACAACACTGTACCCGACACTACTCGGTCTTGATTAAGCATTTGACAACCAGGCCATAATTAACTTGAAAACAAGGAAAATGACATTTGAATATGGAGATTACAGGGTCATGGCACCACTAGATCCATCAGAAGGGGAGAGGTTAGTAGAACCCACGTGCCTGGACTTAGAGGAGATCGTCCATTTGTACATAACAACTGCGCGCGATGAGGATTACGTAAACCCAACTGCAGACGGGGTACTCAGTTGGCGGAACATTACTTCATGCGCAACAAATTCAGACACCGGGTTAGAAAACTGGCAGTAGAGACTACATGAAGTATCCACGAGAAGATGTGCAAGAATAGACCACGCAGTATGGTGGATAGACATAGAAATCAGAGAACCACCCAGTTTCCATGGACTAAGTGATTTGGAAACATTCTTGACACAATATGAAGACAAAGTATTAAAGAACCAGAGGCTAGTAGCACTGGAGTTAGCACTCAAGGCCACACCCGCAAGATGGTGGGGCGCACACAAGGAGACTATCACAGACTGGTATCAATGTAAGCAATTACTACGCATATGGTTCATCGAAGAATAGGCAGATAACAAACAAAGGAAATATGAAGGACTAGGGACACCAGCGAAACACTTGGAGAAGTGCAAAATGTTGTGGAGAATGACACCACCAGAGGAATGGCCTCACCACTTCATTCACACTTTAGAGGGCATACTATTGAATTGGTATATAGACCAAGAATTGTGCAAAGGAACTACAACATGGATGACATTGCAACAGAACTTTACCGTCACTTTCTCATTCGAGAATGAGAACCCCAACATAGATGCAACCCTGAAACGGATCAGAGTAACCATATTCATTGAAGAACCGGAAATAGAACTTATTACAGAAGAGCAACAACAGAATAAGTAGACAGTCAAGGAACTACTGTCATGTTACCATGTACAGGAGGAAGCACCAGAAGAAGATGACCCGCGTGATATTCAGATTGAAGAAGTTGAAAGCGAAAGAGATGTGGAAGGACCACCCATAGAATTAGAAGTCATTTCCACACCAATCAAGATAAAGAAGGTTAACATCGGAACCGCCGACCATCCCAAAATAGCCAGCATTGGAGATTATTGGGAGGAGCAGACCTTAGAAAGTATCACATAATTGTTGCGCGAATATAGCAACCTTTTTCCCATAACATTTATAGAGATGAAGGGTATAGCTGAAGAATTAGGAGAAATGAAGATACCACTCAGATCCGACGTGAGACCTATTAAATAACGAACTTACAGAATGAACCCCATATATAAACAGAAAATTAAAGATGAGATCGACCGGATGCTCGAAGTCGGCATAATCGAACCAGTCGAGGAATCAGAATGGATAAGCCTGATGGTAGTACAGGACAAGAAACAAGGAAGAGGGAATAGGATATGCGTCGACTTGAGGAAGTTGAATGATGCATGCCTACACGACCCATTCCCTACACCGTTCACGGATGAAGTGTTAGAGAATGTGGGGGGACATGAAGCTTACTCATTCACTAATGGATTCTTAGGCTACCATCAGATTAAGATATCACAGGAGGACATATACAAGACCACGTTCGCGACAGAATGGGGATCTTACCAATATACAGTCATCTCGTTTGGACTGAAGAAAGCACAAACAATATTCTCCAGAGTGGTTATCACAGCATTTAAAGAATTCATCCATCAGTTTCTCGAAGTATACCTGGATGACTGGACAACCTATATTCTGTTGAAAAACCATGTGGAAGTTTTACGCTTGATGCTAGAACGATGTAGACAGTGTCAGATATCACTAAACATAAAGAAATGTATATTTGGAACACCGTTTGGGACACTATTGGACCATATAGTATGCCAACAGGAGCTATTGGTCGATCCGAAAAAAATCGCAGTCATCGTCAATCTACCAGCACCAAAAACAGTCTGTTAGCTACGAGCGACGTTAAGACACACATGATACTACGAGAAATTCATCAAAGGATATGCGCAGACCACAATACCAATGGAAAAACTGTTAAGGATACAAAGTACCAATGGAATGACGAGTGTCAACACGATTCAGATACTCTGAAGGAAAAGATGGTTACTGCACCGATACTAGTATTTCCAGACTGGGAAAAGACATTCCATGTGCATGTAGATGCATCAACGATAACACTTGGATCTATCTTAGTGCAACCATGAGCAGGAGACTTGGATCACCTGATAGCATTCGCAAGCAGAAAACTATTAGACTCAGAACATAATTATAACACGACGGAAAGAGAAGGCCTAGCTATGGTTTACGCTCTACATAAGTTCATACATTACCTATTGGGAAAACATTTTAAGATGTTTACATATCACTCAGCCCTGAAATACCTAGTCAAAAAGCCAGTGTTGGGGGCAGAATCTGTCGATGGTTATTGTTATTTCAAGAATTGGAATTCAAAGTAATAGTCAAACCAAGAAAACTGAATGCAGGACTTGACCGCCTATCACGGGTCACAAATGGAGAAGAACCCACAAACTTAGAAGACAACTTTCTGGATGCATAGTTATTCTCAGTACAGATTGTTGATGACTACTTCACAGAGATCATCCAGTACTTGAGCAAAGGTATCACGTCACAAGAATATACCACCGCATAGGAGAAGAACCTGGTAGTCTGCGCGACCGTCTATCAACTAATTGCAGGACATCTATATATAATGGGCATGGATAACATCTTGCGAAGGTATGTGTTAGAGAACGAACGACCAAGAATTTTAGCAGAAGCCCATGAGGGAATGGCAAGAGGGCATTATGCAGGAAAAGCTACCGCACAGAAGGTACTCCGCGTAGGATTATGGTGGCCAATGATCCACAGAGACTCGAAAGAGTACTATCAGAGATGCGATGTCTGTCAAAGCGTAGGCAAACCCAACAGAAGGGACGAGATCCCATTACGACCACAAGTGACATTACAAGCATTTGATAAATGGGCAATAGACTTTGTGGGACCAATTAACCCACCAGCCAAAAGAACAGGGGCAAGATACATCATCACCACGACAGAATACCTAACAAGATGGGTGGAAGCCGCACCAGTAAAAGACTGCAGTGCAGAGACAAATGCACAGTTCTTATTTGAACATGTATTCACCAGATTCAGGTGCCCAAGAGTTTTGATGAGTGACCAAGGCATGCACTTCATAAACAACACCATCCGTGCGATGCCTAAAGAGTTTGAATTTCATCATCAAAAGAGCACACCATATCATCCACAGGCAAACGACACAGTAGAAGCCTTCAACAAAATTCTCGAGAATGCACTAAAAAAGATCTGTAACGTCAACAGAGATGACTGGGACCTCAAAGTACCAGCAGTATTATGGGAATATAGGACGACATGCAAAAAGTTGACAGGGCACACACCATTCAAACTAGTCTATGGCCAAGAAGCAGTAGTGCCATTAGAATTTTTAGTACCCAGCTTATGTGTAGCGGCTATCACACAAATGACTGAACAAGGAACAATACAGGAAAGAATGAATTAGCTATTGTCAATGGAGGAAGACCGAATCCTGGCAGGATTCCATCAACAAGTGTAGAAGGCTAGAGACAAAGCTTGACACGATCGACACATCAAGAAGAAGATGTTTAAGGAAGGAGATCTAGTATTGCTCTATGACAACAAATTGTTTCAGCACCCGGGAAAGCTGAGAATGCATTGGTTAGGACCATACGAGGTAAAATCTATAATAGATGGAGGAGCTGTACAGTTAAGATATTTATCAGACGTAGACCTTAGNGCCGGAGATAGAAAAGTCACATAACGTTTGAAACATGAATGCAGCAAAGACAAGGACAATGGTTACATACCAAAGAAAAATGAGCGGGAAACGAAAAGTCGACAAAGGAAGTATGACATGACAACACTACGCGAAATTAAAGCACTACGCAAGGAAACGAACTCCTAGCCGCAGAAAAGATCAACCATATTGTGCAGGTAACTCATCGATATCAGAAGGAGATCGAGGGTCTCCAAGAACAGCTCACGCCAATAACTCCACTAGCAGTGAAGGAGAAAAGGAGGTAGGCATCAATAACACAACTACACAATATAGAGAAATAGGTTAGCATGACAGTTGACTTGTTCGATAAAGCAACACAACTTTGGACAAGGTTGGAGGAGGATCTGCAGGTCCAACACTGGGACAAGGAAGAGGAGAGGATCAATGCAGTGATCCAAGAACTCAAACAATGACAAAATACCAAATCAATCCCAATGAGTCAAAGGGACGCAAGAGATAAAGAAGATGCAGGCATAACTTATCACTACGCAAACACAGAAACATGAACGTCAGGTTCAGATAGAGCCACTGCAGGAATGGGTAGCAGAAGTACTCGCATAGGTAGAAGGAGCTCGAACACAGATAGAACAGACACAGGCATAATGTGCAGGATTACTGAGAGACGAAGTGGCAGTTCAGGTAGTGGATATCATTAAGGAGAAGACCACACAGGCACTGAAAAAAGAAACAAAGATGAAGGAAAAGTTCCAGACGATCACCAAGGAGATCGAGGCAGCTGAGAAAGATTAGGTGACTCGGGATGAGTCACATGTCAGTGTTGGGGGCCTGTTGGCACCGGGCCAAAGTAGAAAGAAGGACGATCATGGGAAAGAAAGCGTGCAGAAACTGAAGTAATAGCTAGAGAAAGAACAACACGCGCGCATGCAAGAAAGCGTGCACAAGGAAAACGATAGTTGGAGGAAGAACAACATGCGTGCATGGGAGGAAGACCTAACGTCGATAGGGTTAGGGTTTTGGTAATTTTTGGTAAGAAGGATGAAGAGCCTGAAATGTATAAATATAGATATGCAGGTATCATATAGAGCTTGGTTGATTGGGTTTTTAGGTTGGCGTTTTTACATTAAGTCTACTATTTTGTAAGGATTCAGGTTCTTATAACATTCCATTAGAGTAATATATGAATGGAGGCATTATGCCATATTGTTATGTACCATTTTTGTAAGTTGTTGAGCTAGAATGGAGGAGAGAAGGTAGATGTTAGGATTAGTTCGCAGGCTGTAGAGCCTGGTGCGATCTAGTTCGCCTCATCTAGATCTTACCCATAAGAGGGGAATTGTAAGCGCGCAGCGCCATAAATGCAGAACTACCATAATAAAAGAGCCAAGAGCCAAATCTTTGTGGATGTAGCCCAGGAGCGGGTGAACCATGGTAATAACTGTGTAATGTGATGAATGTATGCATCTCTTTACTTTCTTTCTGCAATTATTGTTATGCTTAATAAATAAGTTAATACATTGTTATGGAACACGAATATGCGACACGAGAAGTAACCTATGTAATGGAAATATGTACCCGTGAAGAATAAGTAGATTACACTCATAGCTAGTAGTGCATGGCTCTGGTTAACAAACCCCTATCTCATACTCAATCCTAGGCTGTAAACACCTGAGTCTTACAACAACCACCCATTTAAAGCTATCTCGGGTGAGACTGCGCAGTGCATTCTATGTACTGTGTTGCCTTCTGGTTTACCAGGAGGGCCGATAGTTTTAGGGGATTTGTTGGAAACCCAAATGACATGAACCCTGGGTCAATAACTCAGATAGACAGGTCAAGAAGACCGACCAGAGAATAAAGAATAGCCAACACTTCTGTAATAAACAACAACCCATAAAGAATCTGACTTTTGTCACGTTCTTTGGCGTTGATCATTCTTTGATGGCCTCAATATTCTCAGGATCTACAACTATCCCATCCTTCAAAATAATATGCCCCAAGTAATGGACCTGCTCCTGATAAAACGAGCACTTGCTCAACTTGGCATACAGTTGATTCTCTCTTAGCACCTACACCACCATCCTTGGATGTTGTTCATGCTCTTTCTCCTACTTGGAATACACCAGAATGTCATCCAGGAAGACTATAACAAACTTGTCTAGATAGTCCCTGAATACACCATTCATCAGGCACATAAAAACAACGGGTGCATTCAAAAACCCAAATGGCACCATTGAGAATTCATAATGACCATACCTTGTTCTGAAGGCGGTCTTGTTGATGTCTTCATCATTTATTCTTACCTGGTGATATCCCAATCTAAGATATATTTTCGAAAATATCTTCGCATCATTCAATTGATCGAAGAGGTCATCAATCCTCGACAAAGGATATTTGTTCTTTACAGTTACTTTGTTCAATTGTCTGAAATCAATACACAATCTCAACGTCCCATCCTTCTTCTTCATGAACAGGATCGGGGCACCCCAAGGTGACATACTTGGGCGTATATACCCCTTCTTCAGAAGCTCTTCAAGCTGCAATTGCAACTCCTTCATATCCGACGTACTCATTCTGTAGGGAGCTTTTGACATTGGAGCTGATCCAGGCATCAAGTTTACGGAGAAGTCAATATCTCTCTTTGGGGGTAGTCCAGGTACCTCCTAAAATACATCTTCAAACTCCTTTAATACTGCATGATCTTCAATCTTTGAGACCTCATCCTTAGATGCTTCCTCCACATGGGCTGCAAATAATTGACAACCTTTTTTGTAGCACTTCTTCAACTGCATTGCTGATATTTCTCTGATAGCAACAACTCTAGGAATTTTTTGGACTGTTTTCCGATTTCCTTCCTCATCCAGGCAAGTTAATGACTTATTATGACAGTCCAAGATGGCATGGTGCTTGTCCAACCAGTCCATCCCAATTAGATAGTCATAAGAACCTAAAGGCAGAATGTTCAATTCATCCTTTGTGCTCAGTCCATTCATGTCCATCGGACAAGACTTAACCTCACACTTCAATCATGTGTGACTGATATTCATCTTGCTTGTTGTCCAGGGATGTTTAGATCCTTGGCATTCTACTGCCCATGTCCTCTTGATATAAAAATGAAGAAGACTTAAAAAAATTGAAAACTTATTGCAAGTGAATGTTATGTGTTTAAAGAAAAAGGATCAGTTTGCAACACATAAATTAAAGGATTACTTATGCAAATTATACATAGACAACATCATAATCAATGAACATAAACACATGCACACAACAATTGATAAAGGAGTTCACCCCTCTTATGGGCTACATCTCCTGGTCCAGCTTCCAATGGATCATTATTATTAATTGCTCAAAAATTGCTCAAAAACATGTCTTACAATGCTCAAACTGACAAACCGACTACTCCAATGGCTTCCCAGCGTCCCAAAACCCCTGTCTGGGCTCTTTCGGCACCTCAATCGGTCGAAAAATGAAGAAGTTAGGCCTCCTGGAAGTCTCCCTCTTCAAGCTTGTTGTCTCTGGATCTACAATTCGCACCCTTCCTCCTTGAACCTGGCTCACATGCTCATTTAAGTGCAAAAACCCAGCACCTGGCGCAACCGCGCCAACGGTGCAAACCGTAGAACGATTAAGGGCGCGCCAGCCCCTAACCGCCTCGACACCTGGGCGTATGGCGCATAGAACCGTGCGCATGGCTAAAAGGTGGTTAAGTCGGTTTAAAAATAACCGCGCTCCAGGTCGGGGTCACATGGTGTATATAATAGAACCATGGTTCTTGGTTTTAAAAACCCTGCGTGCATTATACCATTGTATAAACCGTGGGTTATGGTTCTAAACCCCACGTGACATATTTTAATACAATATTATATACAAACTATGGTTCATGTGTTATATACCCGCGCCACTCATCGGACTATACAACATGGTCATATAACATTACAAACGACCACGGGTCGGGGCTAAGCCCCGGCCCGACCCCCCCGCACACATTACAAACTTGCAAATTCAAATATATTCAAACACATATAGTTAATAAGAACCAACTTGTGGCCTAATGGTCGGGCGGTCGTGCGAAGGCGCTCGGAGGTGTGGGAGGTTCGGGGGTTGAACCCCGTGGACTCCACCATATATTTTACATAACAATATCAACCAAATAATGAGTAACACGTGGTGCCCTCCGATTGGGCCACGTGTCCTCATACCATTTTCCAGCTACAGGACACGTGTCACTCCTAGATTCGACGATCATCAACCAACAAAAACCTGCCACGTCACCATTGTACGACCATACAGTCTGTACGGTCCTTCCACGTCAGACTGTATGGACTGTACGGACTAGTACAGTCAACATCTAAAATTTTTCCCTGTTTGGCTTGGCGAACAGATCGCGATATCTTCTCCATACGGCGTCCATTTGACAAAGTAAATATATCGCCGGAATCAGGAAGACGAGATGGACGCAATGGAACTGTTTTCGTCGCATTCCGAGCACTTTGAAATTTGAGCAAAATTTGATCCCCTGATCACACCTCCCCATTGGGAAGCTTTTGGACCTCCAAAAGACTATCTCAGTCTATATGAAGATGAGGGTATAGTTCCCTCACCCTTCTAACCTCAATCCACTTGGCCTTGCTTGGATTCGTCTCTTTAAGACCAACTTGCAAATACTCCACATTTCCCCGCTTCGAAGTTCTCATTCTCCTGTCAAGGATGGTGTCTTCTTGCAGTTCTGTTAGATACTCTGGAGAAACATCATCTATGGAAGGAATCTAAACATGCTCTCCTTGATCATCAATCAATGGAGGCTCATACAACTTCAAATTCTCAACATTAACAACTGCATACATCTGCATATAAGGAGGCAAATCTAAACGAAAAGCATTGTTACCAATCT
>ML783359.1:367872-383125 GCA_009831015.1 Picea engelmannii | reverse complement strand
ACTCTGTATATTTCTCGTTAAGTTGGTAACTATGTTGCATGCCATATAATCAATCAAGACTTACTCAACTATGTTGATGAGACAAGAGAACAAAGTAGAGTTGAAGGTGGTTTGAATAACGAGGATGGATTATTAGGAGGAGCTGGTCAATTACTTAGAATATCCCTATGAGGATGAGGAGGGGGGTGGATCTCTAGGTATTTAACCCTTCATAGGCATGGTGATAATATAGGGGTTTTGAGTTGTTTGGATATCAGGGTCCAAAATCCCATAGTTTTGTCTTTAGTCTTGACTAGGAAAGTGGGTAAGGATGAAGGAGAACTTGGGGTTTGATAACCATTCTAAAAGTGCAGGTACAAGATGTACACCTAGTGCCTTTTGGATGAAGTATAATTTGGTTCAAGCATTAAGGATCAAGATGTTCCATCACTTGTTAATGATGTTGATCAAATAATTAAGGCTACTCCATCATATAATGAATGTTTACTTCCAGGAAATCTAATATTTGGATCTACTACTTTGCGATCATTTGGAAAGCCTAGTCCTACTGCATTAGGTGATTCAAGGCATTTAGGGGGCATATTTTATTAGATAATGGTTGGATTGTGAGTTGTTGGGTGGTTCTATAGGTAGTGGTGCCACTACTCATGGGGTGGGAGAGTTACAAAGGTTGAAGAAGTCAAAGAAAATGGTATGTTTGAGGATTGAGAGGGTATGTATGGTATTAGGAGAGGATTTGAAACTGGACCAAGTGATGAAATACTCTGAGAAGGCTCTCAATGGTTGTTTTTTTTTGTAAGTACATCTCTAAGCATATACTGAACGAGTGGATATGTGGTTTATGGTTTCTAGTTGTAGGATATGTTCCTATCATCCATAGATTAACTAGAGGGTGGCTAGGGATTTTGTTTATAAGTGAGGAGGATGCTCATAATATTATGGAAGGGAAGTGGCATCGAGATTCATCATTTTTAGCTTTGAAATCCTGGCATGTTTGTTTTAATCTATGTCCGAAAAGATTAAAGGGGTCCCCATTTGGGTGAAACTTCTAGGGCTTCCTATGGAATTATGGGATGAGAAATCTTTGAAGATAGTTGGGAACCAATTTGGGAAATTTCTTTATGTGGACATGCGTTTTCTTGCAAGTGTTGTTTGGACAGTTTCTATGATTTACGTGTGTTTTCTTGCAAGTGTTGTTTGGACAGTTTCTTGATGTGGATGTGCGTTTTCTTGCAAGAGAGTTTGGAGAAGCCTCTTGGGCTAAAGTAAACCACTCTACATCTATGGTTTACTTTTTCAACACAAATCTTGCGGTCCAAAGGAACATGGCCAACATTTTGGGGTTTGAGAGGAAAACACTCCCAATGAAGTATTTGGGGGTGCCCCTGATGGACAAGGCTTGTAGTAATACAACCTGGGAAGGTGTCATCAACAAGCTGCAAAAGGGTTAAAAATTGGACTTACAGAACTCTTAACCTAGCATGTAAGTTAATCCTAACAAAATCAATCCTACAAGCAATCCCTACCTATCTTATGTCGGTGTTTCCAGACCCAAAAGGCATCTTACAAAAAATCAGAGCAATCCAGAGAGAATTCCTTTGGAGAGGAGCTGAAGATAAAAATAAATGGGCTTTGGTGGCGTGGGACAAATTGTGCATAACAAAGAACAAAGGGGGCCTCGGGCTACAAGACCCTCAAGTAACCAACGATGCCTATGGGGAAAAATTGTGGTAGAGATGGGTAAAAGACAACTCGATGCCATGGGTTAAGCTGTGGAAAAAAAAATACGCCCCAAGTGTCAACCCCTAGTAGATGATCAGGTTCACGGGTATAGGGGAAGGTTCAACCATCTGGAATCTTGCCTGGAGAAATGAAAAATGGATACAGGGTCACAGTTTTTGGGAAATTAGGAATGGGAGAACAACGAGATTCTGGGAGGATGCTTGGCAACAGGAATCCAGAATGGAAAACTAGGACAAAGAGGTTATCAAGAAAGAGATGATTGGGCAAGGGAAAATGAAAGTCTATCAGTGTTGGAAATAGAGGGAGGAGAACGCCAGATGGAGAATTCGGGACAACATACAACCACAAAATAGAGCTCAAGGAGGCCCGATGGTAAAAGAGATTGTGGAGGATTTGGGAAAGAGGAAAATTTGGGTCTGGAAGAGGGGGATCAATTAATATGGGGCAGGAAAAATGGAGGAGAATTCAATCTAAAAGAAGCTTGACACTATATAGCAGGACAAGACCAAGAAAATCCAAAACCCCACTGGGAGAGGCTCTGAAATTTCCCTCAATGGCCCAAGATTAAAGTGTTTAAATGGATAATCTTACACAAGAAGATACCGACCTAGGAGAACCTAACTAAAAGAGGATTCAATGGACCCTCAATATTTCATCTGTGTGAGATCCAAGAAGAAACGATTAATCACCTCTAGATGAGTGCAACTATACAGTCGGGATCTGGGATTGGGTGGGTATAATTTACCGTCAATCAAATAGGGTAAGAGGTTATATCAGAGCCACAAGTGAAAACTAGAAGGAGAGGTATAGCGATAATGAGGTGTTTAAATTGTGCTGGGGGCTAACACCGGGGATGGTAATATGGGTGATTTGGAAAGAACAAAACATGAGAACTTTTAGGAAGGAAAGCCAACCGACCTCTAGGACAAAGGATATTGTTATAAACCAAATAAGAGAGACAATGTAGAGCTTTAAACTTAACAATTCCAAAAACCAGAACTCATACCAAGATCTAAGAATTCTTGAATTGTTTCTTTTGAAAGAATGGAGCCTTAACATACCTATGGCCCGAGCTCCACAGATTCAGACAGGAGTCAATACATGGGTTCCTCCTCCGACAGGCTTCATCAAGTTGAATTTTGACGGGGCGTCGAAAGGCAATCCTATATTGGCATGAGCTAGAGGGGTAATAAGAGATAGTGGAGGGATCATCATACGCTTGTATGCTGG
The DNA here is from genome assembly GCA_009831015.1 of Picea engelmannii. Lineage (NCBI taxonomy): Eukaryota > Viridiplantae > Streptophyta > Pinopsida > Pinales > Pinaceae > Picea > Picea engelmannii. The sequence goes on along the minus strand of ML783359.1, from coordinate 380,152 downwards.
GAGCATAAGTAACTCTACAAATAATGTGGCGGAGTTTGGAATTCTAGAACTAGGCCTGAAAATTCTACGTAGAGAGGGTATGGCGAATGTCATCGTGGAGGGAGATTCGACACTGGTCATCAACACAACAAAGAAACTTCAATATGGAACCAAGGTCGAAAAGGTGTTAAGGCATTGGCGTCTAGTGTACTCCCTTCAAAGAATTAGGAAGCACCTGCAAACCTTGAACACGATAGATTTTAGATGGATTTGTAGGTCGGCTAATGCACTGGCTAACAAGCTAGTCAACGAAGGAGTGAACAGTGAGGGATATGTGTTGGATGAGGTTCGGTCCAGAATCCCAAGGGGTCAACTCAGATTGTATTGCATCCACTTGGTGGAATGAGATTATGATGGCAACTTCAGGGACGATGGTCACATCGGGGATGACGCGGGGCTCTTCGACCCAGCGTGGGACCCAGGAGGCATATGATGGTCACAACACCTAGCCCCCATCTATCATGTGGGAAAAAGACAGGAAGTAAGTGGGCATACTGACGGAAGTAAAAACTAGCAGAAAGGTTAGAGAATATAGTGCGAGAGAGAGGTCAAGTAGCAGGCTGAAAATTCATGACGAGATAAGGGGTTTGGAGATGGTGGTAATTAAGGGAGGGTCACCGCCCCCAGGACAAGTACGGGACCCATAACGTTCGGATACAAAGATAACAGGGATAGAAACAAGGATCGGGGAAGCAATCGTAGCATAATGGCCCGATATTCCTTTCCCAATAATAAGGAGGGACGAGCTCACCACCTCTGACTAGAATCAGTAGGAGATATAGGTACTCAGAAGAGAGACCGTTATAAGAAGAATAGTTGCAGACTGGGATACAACCATAAGGGTTTAGATAGTGGTGAAAGGTATAGTATCAAGCTCAGGTCAATTAAGGGGAGACATCGAGTGAGGTACCATGATAAAGGACATAGTAGAGAGTCAGGTAGGTATAAGGGCATGGAACGCATGAAACATACCCAGATAAAGAGAAGTCCCCAGGGGAAGGAGATCCCATAAAGCTCGAGGCGTTTGAAAATAATCGAGCAGGCTGTGAGAGATGCAATGAACACGTTTCAAACGACGGTCTCGCAGAAAGGAAAGGAAGTAGTGAATAAGTGGGAGGAAGAGATTAAGGAGGAGTGGAGCAAAAACGAGCGGGGGGAGATTGCCCAAGAGGTAGACTGGATAAAATATTTGGGGGCCACCTGCCCGAGGGAGACCCTCTATTACAGAGCAGTGGAGATGGCATGGGTGACCAAAATGCCGATAAGTAAGATAAATTATGATCGAGAGGAGGCGCGCAAGGATGACCACTGGGAGATTAAAACCATGCTGGAATAAATTCATCGTTGAATCAACGGGTTAGAAACCATTGTCAACTTGTTAGTGGATGTAGAGAAAAACCAACAAAGTAAGAAAGAGCGGCTCACAACGCATTTCCATCTGTTCTTGAGATACGTCCACCATCTATAAATAACACCTACAAATGGACAAGGAGGACCAGCTCAGATCCGAAGGACCAAAACAATCTCCCCAAAGGAGGACAACAAAGGCCAAGCGGGTGGGGTGACGGACCACTCCTAGGTGCTCTAACGCTTTTTAGTTTTATGTCTATGACTCCTTTTGTCTATACTGGTAGTTATGCCTAGGATGTAGTGGGGTGTGTTGTAGGTAGTTGCAGTCTTTGGTAGTCTCATCCAAAGCCAGGGAAATATGCCCAGGCCTTAGTTGATCAGATAATTAGCTTTTTCCTTTTTTTGTGGATATGTCTCTCAAACTTTAAAATGGAGGACTGGTCTGGCTTCCATTTTTGGCAGACCAGTAACCTCTAGGCATATGATTAAGGACAAGCACTAATGTGTATACCTGGTTTGGTTTCCTTTTGGTAGACCAGGGTCACCATTTTGTATCATATTTACTATAGTAATATAGTGTTCTACACTGATTTACAAAAAAATAAATTGAGTTTCGCTATTTAACACTATGTGTTTCACTCAATGTTTCTTTACCAAATTTACATTATTCAATACATTATTCACTAGCAGAGTTGGTGGTATAATCAAGGAAAATACTGACACTAGCTACCAGTGGTGGCTCAATTGTGGACTGAACTCAAATAATAGAGTATAAATTTTTGGAGTCTAGGTCTTGTTGTGCCTAGCTATGCAGCTACACATTCTAGATTTTCATATTATTGGGGACTCAAAAATAATTATGGACTGCCTAGAAAAGATCAATGATCTCTAAGAAATGGGTTTAAATCACAGGAAAGAGTGGATCTTGTCATTTACTCAAGCTTCATACATTCCTATAGAGAATTAAACCAAGATGCGGATACCCTATTCCTATAGAAAATTCAACCAAGATGCAGATACCCTTTTAAAACAAGCACTTGACCTTCAGGAAGGGATTCTGAAATTCACTCAAATGGAAGATGGACAAGCATGTCCAACTCAATTCCTCTAGTTATACTGACCTAGCTTTGGTTATCATTTTTAGCGTTATGTCTTGTTGGGTTTTGCTGCTAGTTGGTTGTACACTTCTTCCTCGACCTAGTATATAGAACAAGTTTATATTTTACATCTATTTTGCAGGGCCTACATGCCTATTCATTGTTTTTTCGTTATGCAGTTGTGTATCAATTCTGTTGTCTTCACCTGTCAAGTGGCGTTCTTTGTTTTTAATGATTTTTATGTTTATGTTAGGCACCCTACCTAGTCGATTGTACACATTTCAGGGTTTCTCCGAATTGAAACTCTTTTTTTTTTCTTTTTTTTTTATAACTGGAACGTTTATATTTTATTGTAGAAAGAGGCGTTTGGGTCGAGGCCTAGTCAACCAGAATTACAGATAATCTTTGTCTTTTTTGCCAATAAACAAACTACTCATTTCTTGCTTTTACTTTTACGGGTATTGAGCCTTACTTTTACGGAATGGGACTGTACCTAGGTGCCTCATCATTTTTCCTAAAAAATCCTTGCTTCAAGTTGCATCCCTCATTTGCCTTTTTGTCTGCTTCTTTGTTCAAGCTGTGGAGGATGTGATAAAAGTCAAAGGAGACAAAGCTTTGCAAAGAACCCTGGAGTCGCAAAATGCTCGTTCGAGTTTACAATTTTTATCACGGTTTCTGAGTCGCCGAAGACTTGAAGAGTTTTGTTTTCATATTCCTGAGCGATCTGGCAACATTTTAAAAGCCATAGGATTTCGGCCTGGTTATTTGTGCTTTGTCCTAACCCCCAGCTGAAGCTGTCTACGTGGGAACCGTCGTGGGAATAGATAATTCCGCCAGCTCCTGTTGTCCAGGGATTCCCTTTGGAGGCGTTGTCGAAGAAGATTGTTACCTTGTTTTCTTTCTCCACCATGCTTGGAATTATTCCTTTGTTGTTCTTAGGCGCCAAGAGGGGTTTGAGGAAGGACGGGCTAGGATCTTCATCTTGCCCTGAGTCAAGAGGGTGCCCATCCAGTTTCTCTCCTCTAGAGTGAGAGAGGTATCAAGCTTTGCCGAGTGATTGTTCAGAGCTTCCAATAGGTAAGCCTTGGCTTTAGCTGCTACTGTCTGAGGAGTGTGGGTTGTATTGTTAAAAATAAGATCGTTTCTTATGAGCCAGATTTTCCAACAGATGAACTTGGGGATAGAAGACCAGATCCTATTCCACAATAAATTTTTATTTAACGCTCTTGGATATCAGTCTTGCCAATATTCAAAAAGAGTGTTGAATGTGATTTGAGTGGGTGTGATCACCTGGAGTCCTTGCAACACATGTGTCCAAACTGATATGGAAAATGGGAAATCCACGAAGAGGTGGTCTAAATTTTCCAAAGTCGTTCTGCATAAGATGCATCTGTGTGGTCCATAGATGCCCTGTTTTTTGAGGTTTCCTCCAGTCAGCACACGCTTGTGGAGAAGCACCTAGGTGAAGAAATTGATTTTTGAGAGGCTGTAGTTGTCCCAGACTTGATTCAAGATCTCAGGCCCGAGGAGAGGAGGTCGTTGGACTTGTAAAGCGGTGTGTCCTTAGGTGACTGTGTACATTCCTGTCTTCCCCCATCTCCATCAATTGACCTCATGAAGGCTTACATGAGAAGACTCAATCATCCATTCAAGAAGGAGGTGTTTCTGGTGTAGAAGGTGCGCTGGCAGACAAGGGAATACCCAATCCATCCAGAATCCATCATGATCCCATGCTGAGATGTCTGCTAAACTTTTGAGCCTGAGCTGGGAGAGCCACATACGAATTTATGTTAGTTCTACTGTGTTTTCCAAAGTCGGTTTTTCCATTATGATATCAGTCCAGAGCAGAGTTCTTTTACCATTCCCGGAGACTCTGAACAATTGCTTTTCAAAGAATTCAAGGCCTTTTCTACAGAGGTTCCAAAGCGGGGTGCATTTGGGTGTGTTGTCACTCTGAAAATTCTCAAAGAAGTTCCTTTGAGGTACTTTTTCCGGAGGAGTAGGCTGACAGGGTGGCTTCTATTGGAGTACATTTTCCAAAGGATTTTACCTCCTAAGATGATGTTGGATAGGCTAGGGTCTCTTATTTGGAGTCCTCCTTCACTCTTCGAGCATTTTTCTATGTCCCAACTGACTAAGTGGAACTTTCTATGATTTCATTTTCCTCCTCTCCAAAGGAAATCTCTGTTTAGCTTTGAGATTTGTTCTATGATTGCCTTTGGAGAAAGAAGGAAGGAGGCCTGCTATAAAGGGAGAGAAGTCAAAACTGCTTTGATGAGAATCAATTTGCCAACGGTGTTAAGCCACTATCCTCCCCAGGATACAATTTTAGATTTGAATTTTCTAATGACTTCCATCCATAGCGAGGGTTTGTTTGCTCCCAGTGTTAGAGGAAGACCTAAATACTTGATTTTGTCCCAAGAAGCAAATCCTTTGAAGCCCAAGATATGAGAAATTCTGGAAATGGTTTGCTCATTCGTGTTCCAGCCATACACACCACTCTTTCTCTTGTTGAACAACGCTCCAGAGATGCAGAATAAATTTTGAATTATCTCATTGAAATCCCTTTCTATACAAAGGGAAGCTCCTCCTAGCAGAAGGGAATCATTAGCAAATAGAGCATGGTTGATTGGTTCTGTTCCTTTCACTAGTCGAATGCCCAAGATTTCCCTGACATTCCTTTCCGCTATCAGTTTTCTACTCAGGGAGTCTACCATTAGAATGTACATGAAGGGGGATAGCGGGTAGCCTTGCCTTATCCCTCTTGAAGCTTGAAAGTATTTAGCAGGCTGACCATTAACTAGGGGGGCGATTCAGGGCTTGTCAATGCAGGCTTTGATCAGATTTACAAAATCTGGGTTGAAGTCGTAAGAGAGCAACACTTTGTACAAAAAAGACTGCTTGACCCGGTCAAAGGCATTGGCCATGTCAAGCTTGATAAGCATTCCTTGCTCCTTCCTCTAGTGGCTTGAATGAATGGATTCTTGTACAAGAATCACATTATCCAGGATATTCCTTCCTTTGACGAAACCCCCTTGGGTGTGGGAAATGAGTTGTTCAAGTAGGGGTTTTAGTCTATTTGTCAGTAGCTTCGAGAGGATTTTATAGGAAGCATTACACAATGAGATAGGTATGAATATGTCAAAAGAGATCGGGTTGAATTCTTTGGGGATTAAGGCGAAGAATGTGGAGTTGGTGTTGCCTCCCACCTTGGCCTTTTTCTGAAATGCTTTAACCATTCTCAGTAGATCTGGTTTGATAATAGTCCAACAAGATTTGTAGAAATGTATGGTAAATCCATCAGGGCCCGGGGCTTTTTCATATTCCATGTCCCAAACAACTTTGTTGATTTTCTCCTCAGTGAAAGGTTTCAAGAGACTTGTGTTGATCTCATTACTGACAAGATGAGGCATTTGGGAAAGGAAGTCGGTGGAGACCCCTTCATTTCCTATTCCATCCTCTGTGTAGAGATTATGAAAGTGATTTTATGTTGTTGCCTTTATTTGTGCAAAACCTTTGGAGACTGTACCATCATTTGTAGTGATTTTAGAGATATGATTTCAGGAAAGACGGGATCTAAACTGCCTGTGAAAGAAGGTTGTGTTGCGATCACTGGCTTCCAACCACAGGCTTCGAGACTTTAATTTCTAGTATTCCTCTTCAAATTGGAAAGTTCTGTGAGAGACCTGCTGGGCAGCTTGTTCCTTCTCCAAACTCTGAATGGTTATGTCCTGACTTTCCATGTCCATCTGGAAATATGCTAGTTATTGAACAACCTCTTTCCTTTTTGGAGAGTAGAGGTTAGAGGGGGGGTTAACCCACTCTTTAAGAGCTGATTTTGTTGTTTTTAATTTATGTTCCCAAACAAATCTTGGTGAGCCATTAACCTGAGAGGAACAATCTTTGGTTACTACTTCCATGAACCCTTCCTGCTCAATCCATTGAGGGATGAATTTAAAAGGGATGGGGCCTAAGTCTTCTTCCTCATCCAGTTGCAGGAGAATGGGCTTGTGGTCAGAAGTCATTTTTGGGAGAATTTTAGAGGTCACTAATTTCTTCTCCAACAAGAGTGTGCTTTGCATCAGGAACCTGTCAAGCTTGACAGAAATGTGGGCAGCCCCTGTTCAATTGTTTGTCCATGTGTATAAACCTTTATTTGGTTTAATATCAAGTAAGTCCCACTCTTGTATCAGATCCTCTACAAGGGGGAGCATATGATTCGTGTTGATTATGCCCCTTCATTTTTCTTTTGGTTCCAGCACTATATTTAAGTCCCCAACTATTATAATATTCTTGGGAGAGTATGCTTCTACAAAACCAGAAAGAGTTTTCCAACATTCTTTTTTCTCAAAAAATTGGACCGGGACGTAAAGATTGAAAAGAGAAATAGAGATCTTACTTGTTTTGTGGCGGATTTCTATATAGATCCAGTGTTGAGTCTCAAAGGAGCTTTCAAGTTGAAGTTGCTCTTCATTCCAGACCATGGCAAGCCCTCCAGAAGTTCCCCTTGCGCTGACAGCCTTTCCACACTTTCTTTTCCAGTTCGTTCTACTTAGATCTAGAAGGGATTCCCCTTCTATTTTTTTCTCTTCGAGCATGAGGATCTCTGGTGATTCTGTATTTAACAGGTCTTTCACAAATTCGGTTTTCATAGGACTCCCCAGGCCTCTGCAGTTCCAAGAGACTAGATTCATTATTTACTGGGATGTGAAGAGGAGGGGCCTCCCTTGGGTGGCCTGGGTCTGGTATTTCGTCCAATAGACATTTCGAGGGTGGGTTGGATGCCCTGCATTTTTTGTCTCTCTGCTTTTTCCTCTCTTGCTTCTTTGAGGGATTTCCTTCCTACTTTTTTCGATGGTATTTCAAAAGTATCGTCTTCTGATGAGCCTGACATTTCCAAAGGTTTCTTTCTTATCATATCTGCGTAGGAGGGGGAGGAAGAGCCTTCTATTTTGTTTTCTAATTGAGGGGGAAGAGCACCTAGATTGATTTCTTCCAAGGCTGGGGGGGCCTGTTGAACCAAATCATGATCTGTATCTGGGGGTTCTTCCTGGGAGTTGAGAGGATCGAAGGGGTTCAAAGTTGATTCTATCAGAATAGGAGTGGGGTTCCCAGCCCCTTGAGGCTGCACTGTGTTGGTCATCGTGGTTCCTGAAGAAGTCCCTTTCTCGCAAGTCTTATTGATTTGTTTTGGGGGGGGGGCGGCTTCTAGAACTTCATCCATTGTTCCCCTTTCATTTTTTTTGCTTCCTCCTTAGCCTTCTTTTTGCAGTTTCTTGCGAAATGCCCATAGCTGTGGAAATACCAGCACTTAAAGGGGAGCTGCTCGTAGTCCATTTCTTGTAAATGTGTCCAGTCTGCCACTGTTATCTTGATGGCCTCAAGGAGCCCTATTTCCAAGTCCACCGCCATGTAGATTCACACTCAGGAGTATTGATCCTTCCTTTTTTCTCTGTCAATGTATTTTCCAAGAGCATTCCCAATTGATTCTAGGGATTTTGGACTCCAGCAATGCAGAGGAAGGTGTGGGGGAGGAACCCACATTGGGACCGCCGAAGGCACATCCTAGGATGGATCAAAGTCTGAATTCCACTGGTTCAGGTACATCCCCTTGGGGCCCATAAAATAAGGTTTGTTTCTGAAGATAAGATTCCTGTCTTTGACATTGTCGAAAATGAAAACATAATATCCTTTCCCGACGAAGTGGCTCTTGATACCTTCTGAGACAAGAGGTCTCTAGTTCCTCTGGATCCATGCTTCGATGGCTCTTAGAGAAGGCCATAATCCAGTGAACTATCCGATCATGCCTCTTTCAGCGATGTTTAAGGCAACACAACAGGGCTCTTCAGCTGGGAGATCTACCGTCGGGATGGCGTCCAACTTCTTCACAAATTTTTATTGGGAGGATGAGATTGGTGGTTTTCCATAGGCCTCAACCAGTTTTTTGAAGGTCGAGAGATATGAGGGTGGAGGAGGGGGACGCTCAGAGCCCCCTCCTAAAGCCATGGCGGTTGGGAGAAGAGGGTAGAGGGAGGCTCACGCAGCGCGTGCGCGAGAGCAGCCCGGAGGAAAAAAAGAATTGAAACTCTTATAATGTAATATAAGATCAATATATTTGTGGAAAAATTTACATTATTCACTTTATAATAAATACCATTTTTAAACTTTATAATAAATACCATTTTTTAAATGAAAAAATAATCAAAAATATTATATAAAAAAAAGTTATGATAAAATGTAAAATGGCATATCTCTAGAGAAAATATTCTGATAGAATGCAAAATAAGCATACCCATTGTCAAATAAAATAATATGTATATCCTTTTGCGGAAATAAATAATAAGATGTATATCCTTTTGTGGCAATAAATAATAAGATGTATATCCTTTTGTGGCAATGAAAATTACCCTGGGCATTCAATGTTGCTATTTGTTAACCTACAAACCTAATTTGATTTGAGCCCATATAGTTATTAATATTACAATAGCACAACACATCAGAGTGGCGCAACAGAAGCGTGGTGGGCCCATAACCCGCAGGTCCCAGGATTGAAACCTGACTCTGATAAATTCGGAAGTAGCTTCTGTGCAAACATTTTTATAACACCGCATTCAATTTTCAGGAACCAGAAAAGCAAAAGGTAGAAACGTAGAACAAATTTAACTTATTTTAGGAACACCATGTTTTTCATGAAAATAAAAAGGAGGGACGGAGAACAAATTTGTTTTTCATGAACCAAATCAACAAGGGGGGGACGGAGAACAAATTTCAAGAAACAACAGATGGTGGTGTGAAAACACACCATTGGAAATGTATATTATATGATTATGCCCTCTCTCCATGGATGTAGCGAGCAAGCTGAATATCTCTAGGCATGATGGTAACCCTCTTGGCGTGGATGGCGCACAGTTTGGTGTCCTCAAACGACCCAACAAGATATTCTTTTGCCACTTCTTGTAATGTCACCACTGTTGATGACTGCAATCTCGAGTTCATCTTGAAATCTTGGGCGATCTCTCTTACAAGCCTCTGGAAGGGTAACTTTCTTATCAGAAGCTCGGTGCTCTTCTGATACTTTCAGATTTCCCGAAGAGAAACAGTACTAGGCCTGAATCTGTGAGGCTTCTTCACTCAAATGGAAGAGATGCGTAAAGTCCACATATAATGGAGTGGTACCAAGAAAGGTGAATCGAATGGAGGTGTTTCCACGGAGTCCTCTAGCCAAAAACTATTTCAGCAAGACAATCCAGTAGTGGAATAAAATCCAACATTTCTAAGAAGAGAAAGAGAAAGAAATATCATAATTTTTTGACTGGAGAATTCAAGAAGGCTAAGCTACCTACCTTTGATGGAGAGATAAAGAAAGGATAAGAAGTCGAAGCATGGATTTTTGGGTTGAAAAAATACTTTCGAGTACACAATTATTCTGATAATACCAAGGCAAGGATTGCAATATTCAATCTGAATGGAGGGGCTTCCATTTGGTGGGAATACCTCAAGGAAATCAAAAGGATAATGGAAAGCAAATTAACATGGAAATAGTTCAAGATATAATTTTGTAAATCTTACCTATCTGAAAAGTATTATGATAACAAGTTAAAGGAATTCCATGAGCTCAAGTTGGGATAACTTACCCTAAATGCATATGCAAAAATATTTATGGAGTTGTTAAGGTATGTTCCTTACCTTAAGGAAGAGAAGGCGAGAATCCAACGTTTTCTCAATGGGTTACCATAGTCCTACCAACATCGAATTGAGTTCGATAAACCTAGGACATTGGAGGACACCACTCTGAAGGCCAAATGTTGTTACGATGAGTCTAATTGAAAACATGAGTCTTCCAAATATTGGAAAAGTAAGGACAAGAGTAGATTCCAGAAGAAGGGATTCAAGTCCTTTCCCCACAAGAATCCTGAGAAGGATGCACAGTTGGGTCGGCCAAGCATGAGTGTGCATCAACAAAATTTTCCATCTCGAAGTAGGAATAAACTAGCAGAGCAGGCCAAAGAAAGAACAAAGGAACCCAAGAAAGGACCTTTGCAATGTCAAGGATGTGGAGAGCCACATCTGTTGAGGGATTGTCCTCACTGGTAGCATGAAAATCAAAGAGTGTATAACATGCAGAAGGTATCCATAGTCAATGACATAGCGAGGAGTGTGTCAAGAATCTATGTAGCGGTAGAAAATCGACAAGCAAACCATCAAGCCTCTGTGGTAGAATTGGAAGGTATTATTACTGAAAGACCATTCTCTATTTTAATTGACCCAAGATCTAATCTTAATTATATTTCGCCTCGAGTGGTTGAGGCTTGTTCATTACAGAGAAAGAGGCACACCAAAGTGTGGTTAGTTCAGTTGGCCACTAGAAAAAAAAAGAAGGTGGTGGAGGTAGTTGAAGCCTATCTAATTGGGATGGATGGATTTCAAACCCAAGCAGTTATTAATATCCTACCCTCTGATTCATATGACATGTTGTTGGGCATGGATTGGTTAGCTGCCCATAAGGAAAAATTAAACTGTTATGAGAAAAATTTAGAATGTGAAGATGAGAAAGGAAATACAAGAATTTTGCAAGGCATTCAAAAGCCAGTCTCTGTGAGGCAAATATCAGCATTGCAACTTAAGAAGTTTAGTAGAAAGGGGTGTCCCATGTCCATACAAGTATTAAACTCGATAGAAGGCAAGGAGTTGAGAGATGAAGATCACCCAATACTATGGGAGTTCAGAAATGTGTTTCCCGAGGAGGTGCATGTATTACCTCCAAAAAGAGCTCTCGATTTCTCAATCAATCTCATGCCTGGAGCAGTGCCAACATCGAGAGTTCCTTACACGAGGAGCATTCCAAAGTTAGTGGAACTTAAAATGCAGTTGAAAGAAATGTTAGACAAGGGTTATATCAGGCCAAGTGTGTCTCCATGGGGAGCACCAACCCTATTTGTAAAGAAGAAATATGGTACCTTGATACTATGCATTGATTATAGGGAACTGAACACGATGACTATAAAGAACAAATACCCTTTTCCCATTATAGAGATCTCTTTGATCAACTCAGAGGGGTTGTCATTTTCTCAAAGATAGATTTAAGTTCAGGTTATCATCAAGTTAGGATTAAAGACGAGGACATCCACAAGACAACCTTTAGGACAAGGTATGGGCACTATGAGTTTTTTGTGGTGTCATTTGGACTTACAAATGCACCAGCTACATTCATGTGTTTGATGAATAGTGTGCTCAACAAGTATTTAGACAAGTTTTTCTTAGTATTTTGTGGATGACATTTTGGTGTATTCCAAGAACCGAGAGGATCATGAAGAACAACTCAGAATGGTGTTATAGGTGTTAAGAGAACATCATTTGTATGCTAAGTTCAACAAGTGTGACTTATTTAAAAAGGAAATCCAGTATCTAGGCCATGTAATCTTAGTTGAAGGAGTGGCAATAGACCCTACAAGGATCAAGGCAATCATGGATTGGCCTACCCATAGAAATGTGACAGAGGAGATCCTTCATGGGATTGGTTGGATATTAGAGAAGGTTCATCAAGGGATTCTCCAAGATCAAAATCCCAATTACTTCCTTACAAAGGAAATGAAAGAAGTTTGTGTGGTCACCAGAGTGTGACAATAGCTTCCAGTAGCTGAAGCAGTTGTTGACTAACACCCATGTTTTAAAGAATGCAGACCCAGAAAAGACTTCTTGGTTTGCACAAACACTTGCAAAGAAGGACTCAGTGGAGTTCTCATGCAATATGGACAAGTGTATTGTTATGAATCATGAAATTTGAATGAACATGA
>ML783359.1:351236-367822 GCA_009831015.1 Picea engelmannii | reverse complement strand
GGAAAGCAAATTAACATGGAAATAGTTCAAGATATAATTTTGTAAATCTTACCTATCTGAAAAGTATTATGATAACAAGTTAAAGGAATTCCATGAGCTCAAGTTGGGATAACTTACCCTAAATGCATATGCAAAAATATTTATGGAGTTGTTAAGGTATGTTCCTTACCTTAAGGAAGAGAAGGCGAGAATCCAACGTTTTCTCAATGGGTTACCATAGTCCTACCAACATCGAATTGAGTTCGATAAACCTAGGACATTGGAGGACACCACTCTGAAGGCCAAATGTTGTTACGATGAGTCTAATTGAAAACATGAGTCTTCCAAATATTGGAAAAGTAAGGACAAGAGTAGATTCCAGAAGAAGGGATTCAAGTCCTTTCCCCACAAGAATCCTGAGAAGGATGCACAGTTGGGTCGGCCAAGCATGAGTGTGCATCAACAAAATTTTCCATCTCGAAGTAGGAATAAACTAGCAGAGCAGGCCAAAGAAAGAACAAAGGAACCCAAGAAAGGACCTTTGCAATGTCAAGGATGTGGAGAGCCACATCTGTTGAGGGATTGTCCTCACTGGTAGCATGAAAATCAAAGAGTGTATAACATGCAGAAGGTATCCATAGTCAATGACATAGCGAGGAGTGTGTCAAGAATCTATGTAGCGGTAGAAAATCGACAAGCAAACCATCAAGCCTCTGTGGTAGAATTGGAAGGTATTATTACTGAAAGACCATTCTCTATTTTAATTGACCCAAGATCTAATCTTAATTATATTTCGCCTCGAGTGGTTGAGGCTTGTTCATTACAGAGAAAGAGGCACACCAAAGTGTGGTTAGTTCAGTTGGCCACTAGAAAAAAAAAGAAGGTGGTGGAGGTAGTTGAAGCCTATCTAATTGGGATGGATGGATTTCAAACCCAAGCAGTTATTAATATCCTACCCTCTGATTCATATGACATGTTGTTGGGCATGGATTGGTTAGCTGCCCATAAGGAAAAATTAAACTGTTATGAGAAAAATTTAGAATGTGAAGATGAGAAAGGAAATACAAGAATTTTGCAAGGCATTCAAAAGCCAGTCTCTGTGAGGCAAATATCAGCATTGCAACTTAAGAAGTTTAGTAGAAAGGGGTGTCCCATGTCCATACAAGTATTAAACTCGATAGAAGGCAAGGAGTTGAGAGATGAAGATCACCCAATACTATGGGAGTTCAGAAATGTGTTTCCCGAGGAGGTGCATGTATTACCTCCAAAAAGAGCTCTCGATTTCTCAATCAATCTCATGCCTGGAGCAGTGCCAACATCGAGAGTTCCTTACACGAGGAGCATTCCAAAGTTAGTGGAACTTAAAATGCAGTTGAAAGAAATGTTAGACAAGGGTTATATCAGGCCAAGTGTGTCTCCATGGGGAGCACCAACCCTATTTGTAAAGAAGAAATATGGTACCTTGATACTATGCATTGATTATAGGGAACTGAACACGATGACTATAAAGAACAAATACCCTTTTCCCATTATAGAGATCTCTTTGATCAACTCAGAGGGGTTGTCATTTTCTCAAAGATAGATTTAAGTTCAGGTTATCATCAAGTTAGGATTAAAGACGAGGACATCCACAAGACAACCTTTAGGACAAGGTATGGGCACTATGAGTTTTTTGTGGTGTCATTTGGACTTACAAATGCACCAGCTACATTCATGTGTTTGATGAATAGTGTGCTCAACAAGTATTTAGACAAGTTTTTCTTAGTATTTTGTGGATGACATTTTGGTGTATTCCAAGAACCGAGAGGATCATGAAGAACAACTCAGAATGGTGTTATAGGTGTTAAGAGAACATCATTTGTATGCTAAGTTCAACAAGTGTGACTTATTTAAAAAGGAAATCCAGTATCTAGGCCATGTAATCTTAGTTGAAGGAGTGGCAATAGACCCTACAAGGATCAAGGCAATCATGGATTGGCCTACCCATAGAAATGTGACAGAGGAGATCCTTCATGGGATTGGTTGGATATTAGAGAAGGTTCATCAAGGGATTCTCCAAGATCAAAATCCCAATTACTTCCTTACAAAGGAAATGAAAGAAGTTTGTGTGGTCACCAGAGTGTGACAATAGCTTCCAGTAGCTGAAGCAGTTGTTGACTAACACCCATGTTTTAAAGAATGCAGACCCAGAAAAGACTTCTTGGTTTGCACAAACACTTGCAAAGAAGGACTCAGTGGAGTTCTCATGCAATATGGACAAGTGTATTGTTATGAATCATGAAATTTGAATGAACATGACCATAAGTATATTACCCACGATCTAGAACTTGCGACAATTGTACATGCTATGAAGATGTGAAGACATTACTTGCTTGGGAGGAGGTTTGTCCTCATTAATGCGCATTGTGGTTTGAAGTACTTATTTGATCACCCCAGGTTGAATGATAAACAAAATTGGTGGATAGCGTTGATCGGTGAGTTTGACTTCGAAATCAAACATATAAAAGGAAAGAGAACAAAGTAGTCGATGTGCTCAGTTGAAGCATTGAGATGATACACTTAGCAACAACAAGTGTAGGAGAGTCCAAAATTCAAGAGAGTATTAAGACCCTCTTTCTAGAAGACAAGTTCTTCAATCAAGCGAAGGAAAGGTTGCAACAAGAACCTAGGGAAAATAGGTATGAAGGATATCAGCTAAGGGATGGTAATATGTTGTTGTACAATAACATGATGTATGTGCCTAATTCAATGGATTTGAGGTGCTTGATTATGGACGAGTTCCATAAAAGACCATATGTAAGTCACCTTGGTTACCATAAAACGGTGAAAATTGTATTATCGGCCTGGAATGAAGCAAGACATTGCAAAGTGTTTGGATTCCCAACAGGTAAAAGTCGAGCATCGACACCTTGCTAGACTATTGCATCCTATACATATTCTAGGATGGAAATGGGAAGTTATTTCCATGTATTTTATCACTGGTTTATCTAAGATAGTCAAACAACATGATGCAATCATGGTTTCAGTGGATAAGTTGAGCAAGGCAGCTCATTTTATTCCCATAAAATCTACTTTTAAATCCATAGATGTTGCCAATGTTTTTATGAAATAAATATTCAAATTGCATGGTTTACCTAAAACCATCATATCAGACAGAGAAGTTAAGTTCACCTCGAAAATGGAGAATCTTGTTTGTTGGCTTAGAAACACAATTAGCATTTAGCATGGCCTACCATCCTCAAATTGATGGTCAGACCGAAAGGGTGAACAAAGTGTTATAAGATAGGTTACAAATGCATGTTATGCATCGACCCAAGAAGTGGGAAGAATACCTACCTTTGGTAGAATTTTCATACAATAATGGTCATCAAGAATCATTAAAGATGAGCCCATTCGAGGATCTATATGGAAAGAAGTGCAGAGTCTCGATTAGTTGGGACAGTCTAGTGGATAAAATTACACTTGGACCTAAATTTTTGAAGGAAATGGAACAACTCATAGTTAAGATAAGGAAAAATCTAAAAATTTCCCAGGATAGACAGAAGAGCTATGTTGATGGGAAGAGAACCCCTAGAGAGTTCAAAGTAGGAGACCACGTGTATATCTGGGTGAAACCCAAGAGAATCTCTTTGAAAATGGGGATGTATATTAAACTGGCTCCCCCATATCATGGACCATTTGAAAGCCTAGAGAGAATAGGACCAATAACATACAGACTTGCTCTGCCACCTACTATTAGAGCGCATAATGTATCCCATTTGTCTTTGTTAAATAAATATGTGTATGATTATAATCATGTTATTGATTGGACTCTAATACAGCTGGAACCAGAGGGAGAATTCCGACCAGAACCTCAATGCATCCTGGACATGAAAGATACAATGCTCTGGAACCAAGCCATCGTGCAGGTCAAGGTGCAATGAAAGCACTTTGGAGAAGATGAAGCTACATGGGAGCTGGAAGATGCCATGATATTGGCATACTCATTTTTGTTTAATGTATAATTATATATACATTGTGTTTTAAACTCCGAGGATGATGTTTTCTTTAAGGGGGAGAGGAATGTACCACCTTGTTTTCCCCAATACTGTAATTATGCACAAAGTCCATATATTAATGTATGAGGCATGTAATTATGTTTTGATTTAATAGAAACACCAATTCGATGACTGAGAGAGAACAAAATTGATAGTATTGGCCGTCATACACCAACGGAAATTGATCAGGCAGAGGGACTGGTTGAATGATTGAGTGAAGTGGAGCTGAGATGTATCAACAAATAAAATAGGAATCTTTCACAACAAGATAATTCATGCTTGTAAACATAAAACTTCACCTACTAGCATACCAGACTTATATGAAAGACCATGTGACCATTAAAATAAGTTGCATAAGTGGTTGGGGAAATTAATGACTATTCAAAGTCGACCCATGCAAAGAGAAAAGGTTGATGGAACAACTGAAAAGGGATACCACGAAACCACTCCTTCAAAATGTGAATGGTAGATTGTAGGTTACATCTGTAAGAAGTCACAGAGATCCTGGGGGGATAGAGAAGAAGACTGGAGGAGAAAATCACGACACACACGAGATGATGAACAATGTAATCAGGAGGAGGAGATACCTCGCACCAAAGTATATCCAAGATCACACATAGAGGAGAGAAAGAGAGAACATAGTGCATAGGTTCGGAAGCACTGATTGAGGAAGGGAAAGAAAATAATAGATTTCTGGAGGAAAACAAGAAGCTTCTCCGAGTTTTTGATGATCACCCTTATTGAGGAAAAGATATGAAATAATCTTACTCAAGCATTTTCAGATTCTGATCGGCTAAAGAAAAATAGACAGGAATGCCACCCTATGTTTATAGCCATCAAAATTAATATCCTAACTCACAAGTATGGATTACAAGTGCTTAGGCTAGTCTTTTTATAAATAAAATCTTGATGGAAAATTCATTATTAATATGATTTTCTGAATATAACAGTTGTTGAAATAAATGTAGAGATAGAAGCAAAGACACCAAGATGATAATCAAGACAGATGAGACAAAGAAATCCTTTATTTCATTCCAATTCACCAAAGAGTCATTCTTTTTACAAAATTTCGTGAAGAAGTTTTGGACCAAAGTCAAACTTAGACGTCCTCGATGGAACATACAAAAGGACCTCTCATAGAAAATAAAAAAAACTGAACTCTAAAAGCTAGATCAACTTTCCACAGATTGTTGCCCACTCGACTCTGCACAATAGCCTTTGTCAGTCACGAAAACTAATTCACAAACAGACAAGTCTACACAGACTATCAAAGATAGATCAACACCTCTAAAAGACAAGTGTCTGAATGATGTAATTCAACCCTAAATTTTGTTGTCTACAATAAGACCTTGCTATCATAAAAAAGGATTAGGCTTGTGATAAATTAAGGAATGAATGAAAACTGAACTATCTCAACATAAACTCAAAGAGAAAACCTTAGCATGCGTCTCCTTATATCCTCCCCTTGTTCCTCCCTTTCCTTTTGTCTTTAAGCAATTAGAATTGGTTGAAGCAATTGAACTACTTTATTAGTTAAGTTAACTAAAAACCCAACCAACTTTTTAGTTAGGGGAAAAGTAATAAATCATAATAAGGGTTATAAATAAATAATAACTAGTAGGTGGGACCCCTTGTGACTCCCATTTAGCTCTTAACAAGCATAACATAACTAGTCAATTAAACAGGAACATCCCTCCTTCTGACTCCCATCATTACATTCATATTTGACAACTTATCCAATGATTTCTGAAATTATTTCCAAATATATCACTCATATATCCAAAAAAATCACGTTGTCCAAAATTTCTGAAGTCCACTGTCATCAACAATAAATAAAATAAAACTTAAAATCCATATTTTCCAGTCTGTGAGGCAATCTTTCCTTTGTTGCTGCTATCAACTTTTAATCTTTCTGAATTTTCCTTAGGTTGTGTGGAGCCTTTAGGCTTAATCTCGTTGATCATAGAAGAGAAATCATCCCTCAAATGCATGCGAGAGGACACAGATTTATCAGAATCATTTGAAGGTGAGGAAGGGGCAGTAGTGAATTTCCCTTTGTCAGGGGCATGATGGGCCTTGGTTTTCAAACTTTTGCTTGAAGAACTCATTCTTGTATGCATAATTGATTAGCAAATAGTCCCTTTAACAACCATACATGACAACTCTTTTAAAATATAAAATAAATTTTGGCTCAGTAACATATCAGACACATTCAATCCAATCCATACAAATTGTTTAACCGTTGTCAATGAGCAGGGGGTGAACAAAGTTTTTGGGATATGCGAGGGGCTTGTATTGAGTGAAAAATGTTAAAATGAGGGGGAAATGAATCATGGTTATTGCTCACAGACAACACACAATCAACTGTAATGTAAACCAAGGGATATATCACTGTGATCCAACCTATAAACTGCGATTTCGAACTGTTTCAATACAAAATTTTCTTAATTGTAATTAAATTTTAAGAACAGGGAGTGAAAAATGAATGTGGGAAGGCGAGGGGATTTGTAATTAGAGAAAAATGAAATAGGTCGGGAAAGAGAACGGATATTGTTCATAAAATTAATTAAGTAATCCATAAAACATTTTATAGCAAACATAAAAGATCCAACATAAACCAAATAGTCAGTGTGATCAATTAAACAACTATTGTGTATAATTCAATTAATTATGTGTATTAACTTGCCATTGTTCGCAATTAAATCATTAACACAATGTCATCAAAACAAGACAAAATGCCTTCCACAACAACCTGTAGAAGAGTTTTGTTTCTTCTCATTTGTCCACCTAATGTTTTAAAACAATTCCCAAATGAACACACAGTCACTTATTTCCACTTTGTTCAACATCAAAATGTCAACCACTGTCCATGAACTATTTCCTTAATCAAACACAGATACAAACGCATGCTCTATTTCATCCCTCAATTTCATTTAATAATTAAATTGTAACGAGATCATACTATTACAAAACTTGTGCCTATCTCTACTACGATGCATGATATTCATCAACATACATAGTGGACAGTCAAAACACAATCATCAATATTTTAATTTGCGAAAATCTTTCCTTGCCATCTAAACACATGGTAGAAACAATCACCATTTCCACTCATATGATGTTGTGCTATCAATCCTATACAAGGAGTCTGCAACAGTGTGATCAATCCTATTTCTCAAATCAACCACAATGCAACAAACCATATTTTTTAAAAATCCGTGACCATCTATGATGGTGCAATCAAATAATATCCAAAGCATATACAATGGATAGCCACGCCACAACTATCATGATTGCAATACTCCCATTCTACAATTTAAAACACACAGTCACAAAAACCATCTACTCAACCTGACATGTTGAGCTTATCAATTCGATCATTATAATAACCAATGCAGTGACTAAATATCAATAATCAACACCATTGTTGACATAATAAACAGAGACGAGCCAGCCATCGGACACTATCGACAATACACCACCACTCATAACAACCAACAGTATACCTGACAGGACATAATAGTCTCCTTTATAAAAAATCGGGCTTTGAGAAATCAAGGGTTCACTTTGTGGACCAACACATGGAGACTGGAGTGGACCCCCAACACTGGGTGAGAACCCCCGATATCATACGGTGGAAACATAGGGCATACCACTAAACTTCGCAAACATGGTGAGATAGGAGAGTCTGTGAACATAGGAGCAAGGCTTCATTTTGGTCCTGTAATAACACCGAGAACACGCAGGGTATAACCCTCATGGTTTTCCCCAATCAACCAATTAATAGAGCCGAGAAATAGAAATCAACCTTAAGCAAGCCCCTAGGTATAATATCCATCATAACCCACTGCGCAATCATCAGTAGTATGAACGAACTCATACCCGGGTGAAGCGATACACAGTGACACAAGGTGGTTCAATCCCATCAACCCGATAAACAACAAAACGATGGGGTATGGTGACAAGAAAAGTGTGGAGACAGCCAGCCAATCTGGACCAAATGAAATCCTCCAACTAAAACCAATAAGGATGATAGAGAGCCTTCATGGCTCCTAATGCTCAGAAAAACCAATAAAAACTATGACTTCAAACATTATTGCAATGAAAACCACCAACCATTCATTTCAGAAAAATATCACAAATTTACACAGTTGCCAGACTTAAGGAAAGTACAGACCCATACATCATCGAGCCAATATCTATTTCATAACCAGAGCGGGTTCATGGATGGTGAAAAGACATACCTGTAACCACGAAAACCTTAAAAACGTGAGCTTGGCCGAGCAGTTCTTCCTCTGCTTGAAAATCAAAGCTTAACCACAACGAACACAATTGAACAATAGCCAGGGTGATGGCCAGTGGGAGGGGTATGGAGTGACGTGCAGTAAATGCACATCACCTCCATCCTCCAATCATTCAATTCCTTAGTACAGACCAGCCCACTAATCCATTAATTCATTCAATTAAACCATGCATCGAAACCGACATCCACTAACTGCCAAGAGTGCCACCCTATTCCACATTAACCACTGTCAACCATACTATAGTGCATATCACATGTATTTCCATATAGCTCAATAAATCGTATAGCCACTAACCCCGTTAGCTAAGACTAACAACCATCCTTTTAATTCCAATGCATATAGTGTAGCATATTAGTATAGTCTAGTTTCTTCCTTTTTCATTTTGTTTATATTGCTTTATTTCCTTTCAATTGATCTTTATTTATTGTTACTAACCTGTATCTTTTGCAGGTGTCACAGTAATGAATCGAGGAACAGATAGCAAGGGTAACAATGGAAGGTCATCGTAATCATGGAATTAGATCTTAGAGCAACATAAACAAAACATAACAAGCCTTATCCACTGCTCTATCGGTTGGATTATCCCAACTTACTGGAGTATTGCACCTTCTGCCATAAAGTGCTTCAAATGGGCTCATCTTCAACGATGCTTGATACCCATAGTTGTAGGCGAATTCTACCAAGTGTACGTAGTCTTCCCATTTCGATGGTTTTTCCATCACATACATCCTCAGTATGTCTTCTATTACTCGATTCACCCGCTATGTCTGCCCATTTGACTCAGGATGATAGGTTGAACTGAAGTTCACGTTCATTTTGAACCCCTTGAATAACCCCTTCCATAAATTTGAGGTACATTTTGGGTCTCTGTCAAACACAATTGTCTCGGGAATTTTGTGCAATTGTGCCACTTCCTTCATAAAAATATCAACAACATACGTTTCCTTGTGAGTAGTCTTTAACATAATGAAATGGGCAACTTTCGTAAGCTTGTCCACCACCACCATGATTGCATCATGTTGCTTGCTGGTTCTGGGCAATCCTGTGATGAAATCCATTGTCACTACCTCCCACTTCCACTCAGGAATGGATAAAGGCTGCAGCAACCCTGTTGGGTGCCTGTGCTCAGCTTTAACCTTCTGACACTCCATACATCTAGCGATTTATTCAACAATCTCTTTCTTCATACCTGGCCAAAAGTAATGGCTCTTGACTGCTGCCACAGTTTTCTGATATCCAGGGTGCCCAGCATAAGGCACATTATGCATTTCATTCAAAATCATAAGTTTCAAATCCTGGACATTAGGTACATAAAAAAATTTCTTGTACAGAAGTATTCCATCAACCCTTAATTTATAATTCTCCACTTTATGTGGCATCTTACCTTGTTGTAGCTTTTCTACCAAATCCCTATACTGCAAATATGCATTTGCAGTCTCCAAAATTATGCTTTTAATATCAGTTCGGTACATGATAATGGTTGTAGCATGTAATTCGTTGACTCTCCTGTTGAGTGCATCAACCACTTTATTTTCCTATCCTTTGATATGCTTGATATCAAAATCGCACTCACAAAGAAACTCCAACCATCTACTATGCCTAGCATTCAAAGTTGGTTGATCAAACAAATACTTCAAACCGTTATGGTCTGTTCTCAGTTCGAACCTCCTTCCCATGAGGTAATGCCTCCATTTCTTTAGAGCGTGTACTATGGCTGCCAACTCCAAATCATGAGTTGCGTAGTTCCTTTCGTTCTCTTTCAACTTTCTGTGTTCATAAAAAATTACGAATCCATTATGATTGAGGACTCATCCCTGTCCTTCTTTACATGCATCTGTGCACACCACGAAATCCTCATTTGGTTTTGCAATCCTCGAGATTAGAGCACTGGTTAACAATTGCTTCAATTGCTGGAATCATTTCTCACATTCCTCAGTGCACTGAAATTTCTTCTCCTTCCTTTGCAAGGAAGTGATAGGGTGAGCTATCCTCAAGAACCCTACGATAAACCTTCTATAATAACCAGTTAGACCCATAAAGGATTTGACTTCTGTCACGTTCTTTGGCGCAGACCATTCTCTGATGGCCTCAATCTTCTCGGGATCTACAACTATCCCATCCTTCAAAATAATATTCCCCAAGTAATGGATCTGCTCCTAATAAAACGAGAACTTGCTCAACTTGGCATATAGTTGGTGCTCTCTTAGCACCTACAACACCATCCTCATATGTTGTTCATGCTCTTCCTCTGACTTGGAATACACCAGAATGCCATCCAATAATACTATGACAAACTTGTCTAGATAGTCCATGAATACACCAATCATTAGGCACATAAAAACAGTGGGTGTGTTTGACAGCCCAAACGACACCACTGTGAACTTGTAATGACCATACCTTGTTCTAAAGGAGGTCTTGTTGATGTCTTCATCCTTTATACTTACCTGCTGATATCCCGACCTGAGGTCTATCTTCGAAAATATCTTTGCATCCTTCAAATGATCGAAGAGGTCATCAATCCTCGATAGAGGATATTTGTTCTTTACAGTTACTTTCTTCAATTGTCTGAAATCAATACACAATCTCAAAGTCCCATCCTTCTTCTTCACGAATAGGATTGGGGCTCCCCAAGGTGACAAACTTGGGCATATATACCCCTTCTTCAGAAGCTCTTCAAGTTGTAACTGCGGTTCTCTCAGCTTTGACGTACTCATTCGGTAAGGATCTTTCGACACTGGAGCTGCTCTAGGCATCAAGTTTACAAAGAAGTCAATATCGCTTTCCGGAGGTAGTCCGGGTACCTCTTTAAATACATCCTCAAACTCCTTTAGTACCACATGATCTTCAATATTTGAGATCTCATCCTTAGATGCTTCCTCCACATGGGCTGCAAATAATTGACAACCTTTTCTGTAGCACTTCTTCAGCTGCATTGCTGAGATTTCTCTGATAGCAACAGCTCTGGTAATTCCTTGCACTGTTTTTCGATTTCCTTCCTCATCCAGGCAATTGAATGCCTTGTTCCGATAGTCCAAGATGGCATGGTGTTTGTCCAACCAGTCCATCCCAATTAGACATTCATAATAACCTAAAGGCAGAACATTCAATTCAGCCTTTGTGCTCAGTCCATTCATGTCCACTAGATAGGACTTAACTAACTCAATGACTTTTCTCTTGGTTCCTATAGACAACTGCATTAACCAAGACTTTTCGTGTTTGCTTCTCGACAAATGCAAACTTTCCACCACTCTAGGATCTATATAACTATGGCTAGCCCCATAATCAATTAAAATACTAAATGGTTGGTTGTTAATCATACCTTCCACTTCAATCATGTGCGACTGATATTCAGCTTGCTTGTTGTCCAAGGCAACGTAAATCCTTGGCATTCTACTACCCATGTCCTCCATTGTTTTAGCCTGTTGTACATTGTGGACCACTCTCACTTTATCATTTTTGTGGGGGCAATATCTGTACCTATGGTTCTCTTTACAACCCCAACATTCCATAGGTGGCGGTCTTGAGCATTTTCCCACCCACTTCAGCCTTCCTGGGCTCTCTAAAATATGGTTGTCCCTAAGGACTGTTTCTTAAATAGGGTGGCTTAGTTCCCTTCTTCCTCTGATCCATCTTGAATTTCTTCTTGTCTTCTCAAGCCTTCCGAAAAGTAGGATTATCTCTTTGTTGCTCATATAAGCATTTCTCCCTCCTTATCATTTCTTCCATAGTCTTAGGATCATCATACTGAATCTTTTCTCCAATGGAAGGTGGCCGTCCACTCAGATACCTCTGAATCTTGGCAGTCTCATCTTTGATGAACAAAACACACTTCAATAATTCCAAAAATCTTCATTCGTATTCATCAATGGTCGTGCTGCCCAGCTTGAGTTCAAAGAACTCTTTCATATTTATGTCATAATATCTTTTAGTCAAGTATTTCTTCTTGAAATACCTTTCGAATTCTTTCCAGGTGATATCTTTCTCTCTAATGTGTTGCACCTGCACAAGCTTATCCCACCACATGGATGCCTTTCCCTTCAATTGATACATTGCAATTCTTCCTTCTGCATGAGAGGAATAATTCGACAGTTGGAAATATTTCCTCATGCCAAGCAACCATATTTCAACATCTTCCTCCTTCTTGTGTTCTCCATAAAACGTAGGAGGCTTACTCTTGTTCATTTCGCCCTTCAGGTCATCCACTCTAGATCTCTTGTGATTTCTAGTAGGAGATGGGATTGAACTTCTGTGTGCCTCCTTATTGGAGTGTTTCGGGGAGTGATGATGATGCCTGCTAACACTTCTTGATCTTATTTTCTTCTTAGGGATCCTACGTCTCCCTGTTTTTCTTGAGTCACTCTCCTTATCCAATTTATTTTTTATCATTTCCAGGCTCTTCATCAACTTTAAGTTGAATTCTCCATGTTGTTCCTTAGCTTTCATGAGATTTCTACTATCTTTTCGGTGAGTCTGGGCATCTTTCTACAATCGTTCAATGATTTTCATCATATGCCCTTCCTTATCTAACTCTTCTCCATGTCCATTGGATTTCGATCCTTCAACTCCCAAATGGACATCCATTCCTTTTGCTTCATCCTCGAAACTGGAAGTAGTCCGTGCCTCTTCCATTTCTCTTGCACTCAGTGGAAATTCTATTCGGTTCTGGCACTCGTTAAACTTCTTCAAACAAAATGTGCAAACAACCGAAATTTGTCAGACCATTATTCCTTAACAAATTCCACAACATTCATAAATGAACCTAATTCAAGAAAACATTTAGTTTTCATTCTCTATTATTCTCGTTCAATCAAGAATCCCCGTAGATTTATTCTTTCAGATATCTGCTCTGCTAAGATTTCTAGCACTAGCCCCTTTCTCTCAGTCCCCAACCCACGCGACCATGAGCCATCACCAAGCGCTAGATAAATAAGCGCATACTCGAGCCTTTGGCCTCAGAAATTTTCAAAGCGCAATACGACGATCACTCAGAGTTCTAAGTTACCGAACTCGCGCAGTAGGGTGGAACAATGGTCCACGTCTACCCAGCATCCAATGGCTGACACTCGTTGTGGAACCTCAGGTGTCTGAGTTCCGAGACCTCGGGACTTCGGAAGATTTCACATCCGTACACCCCGAACCATTAATCTTTGAACATTCCCACGTCACCTTAGGTGACGTTATTTCGTTACATCACTTAACGTTTTTCTAATTGTGGGGGCATGCAAAGGTGGTTCGGAGTAACCCGCCTTTCATCCTGCAATTTTCCTGACGCTAACACGTAACTCCTCAGTGAAACTGTGGTTTGGATTGAGGGACTGCCTTGGAGAATTAGCTTTCGTGCAACTTGGGTCCCTGCAATACCTTCTGGTCGTTGATCTTGATGTATCATGATCAATGCCACGGTGGATCCTCTGACCTTTAACTACGTTACCTAACCTCGGGCCCCACATAGTACAACTGTCACCAACTAAGGTGATGGCACGTGATACACCTAGAAAGGTCCACGTCACCCCAGGTGACGTCATCCAGCCCCACCACGTCTATCCTTTCACTTCGAAACTGTGGGCTTCGGAGCTTCGGACTTTGGGAGTTTCATACTCACCTCACTTGCCTCCTCATGAAGTACTTCCACCCGAAGTACACAATCTCTTGACACGTGTCCTTCACAACGGACGGTTTCAATCTACTTCGGGACTTCGGGAGTTTGCCACACTCCACACTAGAACTCCTCCAAAGTGATTTTCCTTTGTCTTTCTGGACACGGATCTAATGGTCAGGCTCTTTTCCTACGATCTACGGTGTAGATCTCCTTTGAGAGTTTATGCCTCAACACATTCCACTTCTCCCGATTGTCAAACTCCAAAAGGCTTCCAGGATAACCTTCCCGCACCTTCTCTGGATCTGACGGTTATAAAGGACTCTCCTTTTTCCCAACCGATCCTACAGCTATAACACCGCAAGTGTTGAGCTCTCTCTCTCTTAGGTCAAATACCACGCCGACTGTGGTTTTAGTTTATCGCTACTCCTCCTGAGCTTTGTAACACAACGAAGTAACCCCTTGGCACTCCAAAACACTATAAGGTTCAAAATTGGTTCCTTCGAACACCATTTCCACTCGAAACCTTGGGTCCAAAGACCACTTATCTGGCCCATCCAGGCTCAGCGTTGAAACTATGGCTCTGATACCATATTGTAACGTCCTCGACCATCAACCCCACTGTCGGGCAACGCTATTATGCAGAACATATACACATATATTTATAAAGAATATGCATTAAATCAAATTAACATATTTAACATGGATTTATTGATGTCATACAGACTTAAACAGAATTAACAACAATTCAAACTTGCAACAAAATACATGATAACATTTCAAGACACAGACATGCATCACATATAAATTAAGTATAGAATTAATACTTATCTTTTAAACTGGTGTAACACCACCAACTGCGTGCAGATCTTCCATGAACCTCCCAGTCTTAGACCGCGCTTCTCATCACTCTCAGCAGTAGGTCACCCCCGAGCTGGGACTAAGCTCCACTGGGCAAGGGAATCCTAGGCTAGGCAAGGTCAACAGGAAGACACACAGTTTATGAGGAAGGATTCTATCCCAGGTGCCACTTATGCCCACTGCTCACAGACTCTCATTCTCCACATGCATGTCCCACCCTAGGAGTATACACCTTCACTATCACCAAGACAGTCCTTCGGCTGCTAAACCTCCCTTGCCTTGAGCTTCAGCAATAGGCTAGACCAGAATTCCCCGACCTTAGTGGCAGCTACAAGACCCCTTCCAGGAGTTCTCACTTCCTTCGCACACTCTCTCACCTGGAGAGAGTCGCTCACGTGCCTGACAACATGTCTCTTCAACCACAACCACCTCCCTCACCTGGAGAGAGTGTTGCACACAGGCCTGAAAACCTGCTTCTTCAGCTTCGTTCTAGCACAAGGAGGACCACCGTACGACTCAGAAAGGAACAAATGACGGTAACCAATCACACTCAACCAAGGGACTGCATGGCCACAACAACCCATAGTTAAAACACACGTGGCATCGACAATTGCGGTATGCTCAGGTTTCACAGAAGACAGCGACCCAAACAGTTAAGCACGAACTAAGATTTGCAGAATGAATAAACTGGGTTCACATGACACACATGAGACATGGCTCCGTCCACGGGTTTGCCATTGGTTTTCAGATGCGTGACAAGGAAATTATGTAGAGGTCGATGATGGAGGCCAAACACAGAGACTAGACAGAATTCACGGGAATACACCAATTGATCACAGAGGTCTCACGGTTTCAGGTTTTAGAGTTGTGAGAGGTATGCAAAGGTTGATTACAAAGGCCACATGATTCACGAGAATACACCAGTCGGCTTCACGGTTATGGTTTTCAGGAATGCGTGACAAGAAAATTAAGCAGAGGTTGATCACAGAGGTAATATGATTCAGACAAAGAACGGGAGAATGAAGGAAGAACCCCCATCACGACTCTATTCTTGGGTTAAATTGCATGTGTCTATGACAACACATGTCTCCCATGAAACTTCATGCACTCCATCAAGTATGCGTTCCCTTTTTTTCAGGAACTTAGGATAAAAAATTATACCTTTCACACCACTTTGGAATAATAATAAATTATTATCAAGGACTTAAGCCCTCAAGATTAGCCCATATTCCAACCTTTCAGCCCCCTCTCCCTTGCCCATTTTGTGGAAGCTTAGTCCCCCATCACTCTTTCTTCGTGGTCGGTCGGCATGCAGTGATGTTCATATATTATATTAATTATCTGCATAATTACATATACAAAATTAGGCTCCTTGCCTTTAACACTTAGGCTCTCCAGCCTAATAAACACATAAGCCCACCAACTTATCAATACTCGGATCACCAGTCTACAAAACATGATTTACAGTTCATAATATAACTGGAGCACTACTAGGGGATATTACAGGAGAAATCCTCGTTGCAATTTTAATCGTCAACAAACTGGCGACTCCACAGGGAAATTTGTTTTCAATGGATTTAGAACTCAGAAATCATGGTTTCGCAGACCAAGAACAATAGATCAAGAAGATATAACTAGAATGATCATGCAATAGGGGGAAGTGAGCGGATTTAATGGAAAAATGATCGGGAATTTGGGAATAACTCATGAAAAATGTTAAGTATGAGGGGGTTTATCCCTGTATGCATGATCATTCAACCAGATTTTACTCTTTTGCTTCAAGGAGAGAAATTAATGGACATGCTCTTT
>ML783359.1:316881-327948 GCA_009831015.1 Picea engelmannii | reverse complement strand
TCCATCCTAAGATGATACAACTTCTTTCGAAGAAACAACTTGTTTACCAGGGACTTTGATTGATACAAATTCCCTAACTTATCCCATAGTTCCTTGGCTGTAGATTCTCCTGAGACATTCAACAACACTGAATCTGCCAGGCAAAGTCGAATAGTACTCCTTGCTCTTCTATCCAACTTGTCTCAATCTTCCTTTGACATACCAGTAGTTGGTGTACTGGTAGGTTGTGTACCAGTAGTATGTGTGCTAGTAGACGGTGTACCAGTGGGTTGTGTACACAGCGATCCATTGTTCTTTGTCTACAAGAAGGTCCTCCATCTTGAGCTTCCATAGCTCAAAGTTTTTACCCTTGAACTTCTCTATCTCGATTCTAGATGAGCTCGTCATTCCTCTTTCTTTACTCGAATCTCCACTGCAAGAGCTCCCACTAAACCCAGGTTTATCACAGACCCAAGATAAACTTGATCTATCAAGACCGAGCCAAACCCTCAACAACAAAGGCGTCCCTCTGAAGCCAAAAACGAGCTCTGATACCACATGTAAGTTTTAAACCTACGAAGCAAAGCAATGCATATAGATTCTTAAGCAATACAGAAATTAATCAATGGCTCATACATAGAGTACACAGAGATTTTATACCGGAAACCCTCAACCGGGAAAACCTTTCTTATATTCATTATATCGAATTTCACCATTCACCATACAATATATACAATGTTTTTAGGTATTCCGTAGATACCAAAACCCTAATCCCTTAATCCGGGATTAATTTACAAATCCGCTAAAAATAGCAAAAAAACGCCCAAAAAAAAATTTGGGACGCTGCCCCGAACGCTGCACGTAACCAGGGGGGCATACCTGCCCCCCCTAGGGATCGTCAGACGCAGTTGTCGTATCTGACGTGCCCACACACACACATGCAAAGAATATAACACATACCCAACATTGTTGAGCAGAGAAGGGACTCCCTTGTGTAGAGGAAATCTAGTTGAGAAACCACTTGATAAACCTGTAAAGACCCGAAGCTCAGTAGGAGGTGGAAACTTTTATTGTGTCGGAGGAGGAAAGAGAGTAACCTTCTTGGATCATCGCAGACTCGGAACCCTACAAAGTCAATTTTCTTGGTGGTATCATGGCTTGGAACGGGGGTGGTGTGCTATAGGAAGTGACTCTACAACAAGGCCTATGTCGTTGCCAATCCAGCGATCAAGAAGCAAGGCTTATACACTCCTCTTCCTACTCCCGAGAGGCCTTGGGAATCCATCTCGATGGATTACATGTCTGGCCTTTCATCCACCAGGCAAGGCAATGATTGTGTATATGTGGTGGTTGATCGGTTTTCAAAGATGTCCATTCTCATAGTCTATAAGAATAGCATCACAGCGGCAGATACTACCAAGCTCTTCTTCGGACGAGTGTGAGTCCATTTTGGAATACCATAAACCATCATCTTCAATCGAGACAATGGGTTCCTCGACACATTTTGGTCGAGTCTCGAGTCTCTGGTCACTGTTGGACACCAAGCTCACTAAATCCACTGCCTTCCACCCTCAAACCAATGGCCATACAAAGTTCGTCAATTGGATTATTGTGCACATCATGTGCATGTAGAACTCTAAGCATTTGTGTATATGGGATGAGAGTCTTCCTTACGTTCAACAGAGCTACAACAAATCTCTCCATAGCTCCACCAGTCATAGCCCATTTCAGGTGGGGTTGGGATTCCAACCCTTGGGTCTCATTGATGTTGCACTACCTCTTGCAACCACACAGATAGAATCTTCCCATGTTCAGTATGAGGCCGATAAATCCACCATATTCATTGAGTGGATTCAACACATCCTCCAATAGGTCCATGAGATTTTGCAGAAAGCCAATGTTAAGTACAAGCAGTACCATGATCAACATTGGGTACTGCAAAAGTTTCAAGTGGGAGACAAGGTCTGGTTACATTTTCATAAAAAACACCTTACAAGGCCCCATCGGAAAATCCCTCCACTTCACTATGGGTCTTACACTATCACCAAGGTTGTGGGTGACAATGCTTTTGAGCTCAACACTCCCCCCTTCCTTGGCTTGCACCCAGTGTTCAATGTGGACCTCCTCCGACCATATTTTCCACCATTATTGGACACCTTAGATATCGCAGAACAGTTGACACCAACATAGCTCAACCCCAACTGCATAGAACAGACATCCATTGATTAGATAGTGGACACACAGGTCAAGGGCACTCGCGAGCAAAGGATCCATCTTTATTGGGTTGTCAAGGAACGACAACTCCTGCACCAAGGAAAATGGCTCACCCAGGGCAAAATTCAACAGAAATTTCCTCACCTGATGGGGGCACTCAACACAATGCAAACCATTGCTTCCTAAGGGGGGAGCACTAATCAAAGTGGATATTGGTGGCCACCCACCAATTCCAATTGGCTCATTTTGACTGTTTTTTATTTCAGCACGTTTCTATGATGACATTTCTTTGTAATTGTAGGTTCTTCACTTTTGGGGCTATCCGAAATCCCTACACAACATCCAGATTGATAATGGTGGTCGCCCACCTATTCCGACTGACTTATTTTGGAAGTTTTCATGTCAGTACATCTTTTTGTATTTTCAGGGCAGTTTTGCAGCCCTAAACATTGTTTTTTTGGTTTGTCATAGTTAAACTATAAACAAAGTCAAAGTTTGATGGCATAATGTGTAGTTCTCAAAAATACCTTTCCAACGGGATATCACACGCCTAAAATGGAGGTTATATGCAAACGTTGCGACCACGGGAAGTTGAGGTACCAACTTACCCATCAGGGCCCACATAACTATTGGTGTTTCGTCTCCTAGGGTTAGGTTTTTTGATATCTAGTGTTTTAGAATTCATGAGTAATGTTAAAAAGGCCTCTTGAGCCTCATTGTAATCATTCTGCTTAAACGGATGTGCGTAGCATCTACATCTCTTCTCAGAGATAGCTACCACCATTCGAGCAAGTTGTTTTCAGTTTTGCAATTTTACAGTTTCAACCTATTTTATTTATTCAATAGAAGTTATTGTTCACTGGATATATGTTGTTGTTCTCTGTATCTTTGTGTTATCGTATTCAGTCTGTTATTTACTTCATTCCGCTCATAAATCTGGATCAAGTTGGCTTGGGAACACCTGGGTTGTGATAATGTTCTTGCAAGGGGCAGTTAACCCAGTGGAGTATATTGTGTATCAAGATCGATGGAGTCTGCAAAAGCTTGTGATAGAGGGATGTAAACTTTCCTTCTGTAGCTACATCATCTTGGAGCCCTTATTGTGTATGGCATCACCTTGGAGCATGACATGTGTACTTTTGAGTGGAGTGATTCACTTGTGTAGGTTGCTTGTAAGGGATTAGGCCAACATTGTATTGTTGACCTCCCTTGCCTCTCATATAAATAAAGGAAGTAGAAAGTCCTCATAATCATCACATCACATCATTGTATCTCTTCTCTTTGTAATTATCTTATTGGAGAAAGTTGTTAGGGTTTCCTCATGAACCCTAGGTGGAGTTATGAAGTCTAGAGAATACGTCTTCATTTGGAGTTTTCTATTATGACTAGGGTTTTCTCTTGTGGAGGAGACGATGATGATCACGCTTATCTTTTTCTCTTGGTTCTTCACTTCTACTTGCGCTCTCTCTCTCTCTCTCTCTCTCTCTCTCTCTCTCTCTCTAGGGTTTCTTCGTCTTCCTAGATCATCTTGAAGGTCTAGGGTTAGGGTTTATCCCTTGGAAGTTTGAGATTATAGTTTAGTTATAAAACCCTATAGTATATTTAGTGGAGAAGAAGAAGAGAAGAGGATGTCTTGTCGTGGAGAATGTGTTGTATTCCATGTTGAGCTCCTTAATTAAGTTAAGGTTTTCATGTTTTCCTTAGCTAGTGGACTTGTACTAGACTTGAGAGAAGGCTATGGTACGTACATGTACTTCATCTTCGACACAATAATGAAGTTTTCAACTATCCAAAACTTGTGCATTTTTCAAATTTGAATTTTAGCCATATATGTTCTTCATGTATTTTTACTTATAATGATATATGTTTTGATTATTTGACATAAGTAAAAGGACAATTGTTAAGTGATTTGACATCATCATTGAAGAATATAAGAGTTGTTTTTTTACTTCTATACCTATTGTTTTCTAGTTATTATAACTATTGTAAGGTGAATTTTTAGATCTGGTTTATGTGGAATAATTTTCCTTAGAGGTTTTAAACTTATACAAGTTGTTTGGTATATTTTCTCCTTGGGTTGCCTAGGAGAATTAGGGGAAATTTAAGGTCTAAAATGGGCCTTCTAAAGAAAATAAGAGTTATAAATTTTCAAAGGTAAAGAAAGAAAAGTATTTTTTTAATATTATTTTTTACTAATGTCCTTATAGATTTACTCAAATTTCAAGTGTAGACGCTCATTGGATGCAGAATTAAATTCTTCATCCAACGAGTACCCACTCTGTATACTTTTGATAGACCCACAGTGAGATAAACTGGAAATACAGGGAAAAAAAATCATGTATTTCCAATTTATCTCATTGTGGGTCTATCAAAAGTATGCAGAGTGGGTACTCGTTGAATGAGGAATTTAATTATTTCATGTATTTCCAATTTATCTCACTATGGGTCTATCAAAAGTATGCATAGTGTGTACTCGTTGGATGAGGAATTTAATTATGCTTCCAATGAGCGCCTACACTTGAAATTTGAGTAAACCTATAAGTAGATAAGTCAAAAAATATGAATTAAAAATAGTTTTCTTCATTTTCCTCAAAAAATATTCACCCTTATGGTTGACTTCATCATCTTAAATCCTATTGGTTCTTTTAAAGTTGATTTTGATAGTATATTTTTTGTTTTGAGACTCAATTTTTTACCTCAAAATTCCCCTAATGATTGGTCTATTGGAAAGTGAAATATTGTACTCTTTCCATTGCTTGTTTATACTCTATTTTACAACAACCATAAGGTTGAAAATTCAAGGTTAAAATTTGAGAAACCTCTAGTCAAAGAGGTGAAATTTCTATTATGCATTAAAATTCAACAAGTGCATAATTTTCTACATGGTATGAAAACTTCTTGTGGTTGATATCACTCTATTGTAAAAGGGATCTTGTATTTTAGCTAGATATTAGGTGGGAGAGGTACTTGATCTTGTTGAGATTGTGGGGTTTCAAATCCTAGGTTGCTTAAGATGAGCACTTTAACCCATGGGAGGTTTTGATGAATTTATCTTGTGATGAGAGATGATGGATCTACTACATTGATGGTTGTTATGGGTGTATTTTCAACCAGTGTGATGCCTAAGAGGACCTATGATAAGTCATTGATCTTTTCTAAGGGTTGCTAATGATAGGGGGTAGATCTATGTGATTATTGATCAGTATGGCTTTATTTCCAACGAGAAAGAAGTCAAGGAGGACTTATGATAAGTGGTTGATTTGTTCTAGAAGATGTTAGTGTTTTTCACCCGTGATAGGTGGAGTTTCTTCCTGATAATGCATGTTTTCTAGGAGTTGACTTGTGTAGATTTTTATTTTTATGACCTTGATAGATGTGATCCACTTGTCTTGATCTTGTATGGAGATGTGATCTTCTCTACAAGACGTCCAAGAAAACTCATGATGTGGTGTCCTTTGATCTTGGATGGTGATGTGGACATGCAAAATGATGGAGTTTGGCAGGTTACTTCTATTCCATAGATGTGTTCCTTCGTATTCATAGGGGGGCATTATTCTTTAGATCGAGACATTGTCGTAGCATGGATGACAAGTTCTTTACAGATGACAATGATTGACTCCAAGATTGTATCCAGTACAAATTTGTAGGTATCAGGTTCGATGCAAAGAGAGTTGATAGGGGATGGTGTAAACACTTTCCTTGTAAAGAGGGAGTATTATTTTTCTAGGTTATTTTGAAAGTCTTTACACCATGTTTGGGGTGTTTCACGAGCTTTGGGGTACATGGTGTATGTTCAACGCTTGGGTGATCTAAGATGGATTGGTGCATGGGAGAAGGTATGAGATGGTATTAGTGTGTGGGAGATTGTCCATGATGGATTTGCACAGTGGAAACAATTTTCTCAGTGGTTGCTTGACCTCAGTTAGGTGTTGACTCTGTATTATTCCCTCGGGTGTTGGAGTTCTCTTAACAAATTGGTGGATGCCCCATTGTGGTCACATGGAGAGTTCACTTGCTTGGAGAACTGCCTACTTCGAAAGAGGAGCATTGTGCATCTTGTAGGAGGGCATCACGCCCTATATAGCATAGGTTGATTGGATTCATGTTCGAAGGATTAGAGTTCTTGGGGATGCTTACATTGTGACAATGTTCTTGTACAAGGTAGCTAACCCAATGGAGTACATTTCTTAAGAGGATCAATGAAGTCTATGGAGGCTTGTGGCAGAGGGATGTGGACTTACCTTGTGTAGCTACATCATCTTGGAGCTTTTATTGTTTATGACATCACCTTGGAGCATGACATTTGTATTTTCAAGTGGAGCACTTCACTTGTGTTGGCCTACAAGTGCTCATTGTAGGTTACTTGTAAGAGCTTATGCCCACATTGTATTGCTGACCTCCCTCATCTCATATTAATAGAGGAAGGAGAGAATCCTTCTCATAATCATCACATCACATCATTGTATCTCCTCTTTGTACTTAGCTTCTCGTAGGAAGTCGTTAGGGTTTCCTCATGAACTCTAGGTGGAGTTATGAAGTCTAAAGGAGACATATTCACTTGTAGTTTTCCCATGTGAACAGGGTTTTCTCTTGTGGAGGAGATGTTGGTGATTATCACTCATCTTTCTCTTTCTAGGCTCTTCACTTGCATGTGATCTCTCTCTCTCTTGGAGTCACTATGATTTCTTGGTCTTTTTGGAGTATCTTAGAGAATGTTAGAGGTCTAGGGTTAGGGTTTATCCCATGGAGACTTGAGATTAGGTTTTTGTGATAAAACCCTTGGGTATATTTGGTAGAGGCAAAGAACATAAGAGAATGTCTTGCCTTGTAGGTAGTGTTGGAGTGATTCTTGCATGTTAACATTCCTTGGTTGAGCTAGGGTTTTCATATTTTCCCTAGCTAGGGTTTTAGAGAGCTAGTGGACTTGTACTAGCCTTGAGAAAGACTATGGTATGTACATGTACTTCATCTTGAGCACATTAATTAAGTTTTCAATTGTCCAAAACTTGTGCATTTTCCAAATTTGATTTCCAACCATATATTTTTCATGTATTATTATTTACAACTATATATGTCTTGATGATTTGACATAAGTAGAAGGACAAAGCTTAAGTGATTTGGCATCATCATTGAAGAATCTAAAGGTTTGTTTTATTATTGCTATACTCGTTATAACTACTATAAAAGTGAATTTTCAGATCTAGTTTGTGTGGAATGAATTTCCCTAGAGGGTTAAAACTTATCCAAGTTGTTTGGTACTTTTTCTCCTTGGATTGCCTAAATGGTTCCACTATTAGTAAGTGAAATATCGTACTCTTCTATTGTTTTATACTCCATTTCATAACAACCCTAAAGTTGAAAATTCACAAGGTTAAGATCAGAGAAATATCTAGTCAAAGAGGTGAGATTTATGTTTTGCATTAAAAGTCAAAAAGTGCATAAATTTCAACAAAACACATCATTGACATTGATTATGCCTTTCTTCCATGAATGTGATGAGCAAGGTGGATATCTTTAGGCATGATGATGACCCTCTTATTATGGATGGTGCAAAGATTGGTGTCCTCAAAAAACTCAACACGAATGATTTTAAGGATGGAAATTTATTTTAAAATGTAGAAACCTTGGCAAATCTTATTAATCCTTTATATGCCAACTATAAATGATTAGCGATATTTTTGTAAAAATATTCAAATTTCTAAGGATTTTATTAATTTTTGATGATTTTTAAGGTAAAATGATTTTATCCTCTAGAATTTGGCCGAAACATTTTTAAAATAGCAAATCTCGTTTTTGGAAAAACCATAGAAAATTAGCCCATGGCCGAAATTTAGCCCCTAAAATCATCCTAAAACTCAACTAGATATACCTCCACCACTTGTAATGTTGCCACCACTAACAACTAGAATATCAAGTCCATCTTGAAGCCCTAGGCAATCCTCGTTACACATCATTTGAAGAATAACTTTCTTATCAACTTAATGATTTTTTGTTACTTTCAAACTTCCCAAAGGAAAATTGTGTTGAGACTAAACCTACGAGACTTCTTCACTCCACTAGTGGTAGGTGCATGCCTAAAAGAAAAGTATCGTTAACACATCTCACTACTAATGCTAGTGCTGCTTCTATATTAGTTAGGCCTTATGATCAAAAGTTGATTATCTCAATAACACTCATGACATTATCCTTTTAACCTATTTTAAAGATACAACAATCATTTTCAAATTGAAATTTAAATGTTTTATTTCAATTTTCCTACCACATTCTCATGTAAATGAAAATTGAAAT
Source organism: Picea engelmannii (assembly GCA_009831015.1). Taxonomy (NCBI): domain Eukaryota; kingdom Viridiplantae; phylum Streptophyta; class Pinopsida; order Pinales; family Pinaceae; genus Picea; species Picea engelmannii. The sequence goes on along the minus strand of ML783359.1, from coordinate 319,467 downwards.
CTGCCAATATCATAGAACTTCTTGGTGTGTGGGCCACTTTATCTTTAGCTTATAGGCTGGGAATTGATCATCTTCAGTTACTAGGGACTTAAAGACAATGGTGGACTGGTTAAATTATAAAAGTAATTTACAGGGTACTTCACTTATGAGCTGGATGGGGAAGATTAGGAATCTATTAAATTTAAATTTGACCACATCTATAAGGAAAAAAATGTGAAAGCAAATATACTTTCAAAAAAAGCACTTCATGTTCTAAAAGAAAGGATCCACTTAAACAAATAGCAAGATGGCCATGAGAACCCCCACTATCACTTCACCTCTATACTTTTAAGAAAGCACTTCAGGTTCTAAAAGGAAGGATCCACTTAAACAAATAGCAAGATGGCCATGAGAACCCCCCACTATCACTTCACCTCTACTTATGACTTAGATAACTTATCTGTGAAGCCTATGACTTATAATTTTGAATTATATCTGGTTCCAAAATGCAATCATGGCAAATAGTCTCCATGGACTGCCCTCTTACTTTTTTTTGCTATTTTGGACTGTTTCAATAGTCTCCATGGACTGCCCTCTTACATTTTTTGTTATTTTGGACTGTTGTCTCCATGGACTGCCCTCTTACATTTTTTGTTATTTTGGACTGTTGTCTCCATGGACTGCCCTCTTACATTTTTTGTTATTTTGGACTGTTTTACATAATTTAGAGACTGACTAGTATATGAGTAACAAGAACAATGCAATACCACTTTATTGTCTTTGTTTGATATGTTAATACTAATAGAAGAATGCTGTAGGTTGTCAACATAGTATCCAGATTATGTACTTCCCTTGAAAACATCATAAATAGAAAACATCATAAATATAATATATTGAAAAAACTTACTGGAAAAAATGTTTGATGTTTTAATAATTGAATTGTATCCAGATTATATACTTCTTTTGAAAACATCATAAATATAATATATTGAGAAATTTTCTACTGGATAAAAAGTTTGATGTCTTAATAATTGAGTTTCACTATTTAGTACTATGTGTTTCCTTCAATGTTTCTTTACCAAATTTACATTATTCACTAGCAGAGCTGGTGGTATAATCAAGAAAAATAGTCACACTAACAGTAGTGGGGCTCAATTGTGGACTAAATAGTGACACTAGCTACAAGTAGTGGCTCAATAGTGGACTGAGCTCAAACAATAGAGTAGAACTTTTTGGAGTCTAAGTCTTGCTGTGCCTGGCTATGCAGCTACACTTTCTAAATTTTCAAATCATTGGGAAATCAAAAACAATTATTGACTGGCTGAACAAGATCAATGATCTCTAAGCAATGGAAAGAGTGGATCTTGTCACTTACTCAGACTTCATACATTCCTATAGAGAATTCAACCAAAATGCAGATACCATGTTATTCAACCAAGACGCAGATACCCTCTTAAAACAAGCACTTGACCTTTAGAAAGGGATTCTGAAATTCACTCAAATGGAAGATGGACAAGCATGTCCAGCTCAATTCCTCCAGTTATACTGACAGCTCTGTTTAATATTTTCTGCGTTATGTTTTGCTGCTAGTTGGCTGTACACTTCTTCCTTGGCCTAGTCTGTAGGACAGATTTATATTTTACATCTGTTTTGGAAGGGCCGACATGCATGTTCATTGTATCTTCGACTGCCAAGTGCCGTTCTTTGTTTTTAATGTTTGTTATGTTTCTGTTAGGCACTCTGCCTAGTCGATTGTACACATTTCGGGGTTTCTCCTAATTGAAACTCTTATATTAGAGCAATTTATTTGTGGAAAAATTTGCATTATTCAATTTATAATAAATACCATTTTCAAAAGGAAAAAAATATATCAAAAATATCATTTAAAAAAATAAAAATAAAAATATTAAAAAAAAATAGTTATGATAAAATGTAAAATGGCATATCTCTCGATAAAAAAATTCCGATAGAATGCAAATTAAGCATACCCATGGTCAAATAAAATAATATGTATATCCTTAAAATTCCGATAGAACGCAAAATAAGCATACCCATGGTCAAACAAAATAACATGCATATCCTTTTGCGGCAATGAAAATTACCCTGGGCGTTCAATGTTGCTATTTGTTAACCTACGAACCTATATTGATTTGAGCCCACATAGTTATTAATATTATACTAGCACAGCGCATCAGAGTGGCGCAGCGGAAGCGTGGTGGGCCCATAACCCACAGGTCCCAGGATCGAAACCTGGCTCTGATAAATTCGGAAGTGGCTTCTGCGCAAACATTTTTATAACACCGCATTCAATTTTCAGGAACCAGAGAAGCAAAAGGAAAGAACGGAGAACAAATTTCAACTTTTTTCACAACACCACGTACGATTTTCATGAACCAGATCAGCGAGGGAGAGAAGGATGGAGAACAAATTTGTTTTTCATGAACCAGATCAGCGAGGGAGGGAGGGAGAACAAATTTCAAGAAACAGCAGATGGTGGTGTGAAAACACACCATTGGAACTGAGAGTGATATGTATATTAAAGATGATTATGCCCTCTCTCCACGGATGCGGCGAGCAAGCTGAATATCTTTGGGCATGATGGTAACC
>ML783359.1:289316-309785 GCA_009831015.1 Picea engelmannii | reverse complement strand
TGAGAAAATGCTCAAACCTCCACTCGTGCCAAGAGAATTATGCCCTCTTTCTGCTCAGATCAGAAAATGAAGTTGTCTCCAATAAACTTCTTCGAATCATCAATACCAAATCCCTGCAAATGAGAACCCTGAATGGCTTCTCCCATTCCACGGCTTGGGTAGATAGTTTCACTGCCGACTCTGAGATTCCCAAGCTAGGGCAGATAGTTTCACTGCCGAATCCAAGGTGTCGAAGGGGTTTCCAGCTGAAACCCTCGCTTGCTCACTGAGCTCTTCCCCCAAAATCAATTTTTCAAAATGAATAGTCCATAATGTCCTTTTCCCCTTCAATCGTCCTTTTATTCATTCCCTTGTCCTTTTCTCCATTAAAATATTCATTTAATTATTACTTGGAGAGAAATACCCTCAAAGAGGGGTTTAATAATAATAAACTCACTTTTCCTAAGTTTTCACTTTATAATTCGAAAGTGATTTTACCAGTATCGTTTCCCTAGCTTATCCGTCTAATGGTTTACGGGAAACTGTGTAAACCACCACGGTATTCCGACTGCCTAGGAAAAACAGGACATTACATTCAACCAAGTCTTGAGTCATAAAGAAAAGGAGGCATCCACATGAGAGACTCGTGCAAAGAATTAGTAGAAGATCTAATTTCCAAGTGGTGTTTTTATGTTAAGCCAAAATTTGTGAAATTCATCTAGAATAATAAGAAATTGGGGATAAGGTTCATAGATGCGAGAGTCAACACATTCCTTTTACATGGATGTTTCCTCTCTACATGGATAAACCTTACTTCTACAATTGTTTCTAGCATTGTCTTTGATCACAAGCCTAGTGCACTCTTAGCCTTGAGAAGCCAAGAATTTGGTTATATCCCATTCATATACAACACAACTAGTGTTTGAATATTCGAGGAGAAAATCTTTGTAACACCTTGTTTTCCCCAAGACTATAATTATGCACAAACTCCATATATTAATTTATGAGGCATGTAATTATGTTTTGATTTAACAGAAACACCAAACCGTTGACTGAGACGGAACAACCTTGATAGTATTGGTTATGATACACCAGAAGAAATCGATGAGGCAGAGGGACCGATTGAACAATTGAGTGAAGTGGAGTTGAGATGCATCAACGAAGAAAATAGGAAGCTTGCACAACAAGCTAATTTATGCTTGTAAACATAAAACTTCACCTACAAGCATACCAGACTTATATGAAAGACCACGTGACCATTAAAAGAAGTTGCAGAAGTGGTTGGGGAAGTTAATGATTGTTGGTAGTCGACCCATGCAGAGAGAAAAGGTTGATGGAACAACTCACAAGGGATACCACATAAATTGCCCCTTCATACTGCGAATGGCAAACTGTAGGTTACATCTGCAGGAATTCACAGAGATCTTGAGGGGATAGAGAAGAAGATCAGAGGAGAAAATCATGACACACACGAGATGGTGGACAATGTAATTAGAAGGAGGAGAGACCCTGCAATAGAGGATACACGAGATCACACACAGAGGGGAGCAAGAGAGAACAAAGCACAGAGGTTTGGAAGCATTGACTAAGGAAGAGAAATAAAAGAATAGCTTTTTGGAGGAAAACATAAAGCTTGTCTGAGTTGTTGATGATCACCCTGAACAGAGAAGCCCTAGATTCCTAAACTGGAGCAATAGTGGACTGCAACTTGGTGCTTACTGGACAAAAACCGGCACTGGTAAGGGGAGGTAGTCGAGGGACTGTTGAGCAGAGAAGGGACTCCCTTGTGTAGAGGAAATTCAGTTGAGAAACCACATGATAAATATGTAGAGACCCGAATCTCAGTGGGAGGTGGCAACTTCTCTTGTGTCAGAGGAGGAAGTAGAGTAGCCTTCCTGGATCATCGCTGATTCGAAACCCTACTGAGCCAATTTCCTTGGTGGTGTCATGGCTTGGCATGGGGGTGGTTTGTTGTAGGAAGTGACTCTACAACAAGGCTTAAGGTTGGGAGGAAAGGAATCCTCTCTCAGTCAGTCAGATTTGGTTAATTCCTTACTGGATAAGTGTTTGACTATATTGAAAATGCTCATGAATAATATATATGTATGCATGTGTAAATGTCTGAATCTAAGAGAAACTCAGTTGTTTGGTGCCATGTTTTCATCGCGTCAGATGGCATGAGTGACAAGGTGCCATGTGGCAGTGAGATAGATGTTGATGATAAAAAAAACCCGAGAACTTAGGAGGGCCATAAATTTTGATCTAGAGCTCAATTTTGAGCAAAATTATAGTCATTGGAATGCTCTTTACGAGCAGAAGATGTTAGTGTTGTCAAAGAGGAGATTTCAGATAGTCGAGAAAAGAGAAAAATCTAATGCCCCGTCCCTTAAAAGGACACTTAGGGGCTGGGTGTGTTACAGAGTGGTATCAGAGCCAAGTTAAAACTCTAGGCTTGAATGGGTCACCAAGACCGCTTAAAACTATTTTAAAAAGGGATTTTGTGTTTTCTAGAATGCATGATTCAAAAGACTGACATGAAATGCTAATGATAATTGTTGTTTCAACACGTAGGACGAATTTAAAAGTTCACAGAGGTGAATGGTGCAGCCCAACATGGATGACCTCTCGTACCTCAGATATGAAGAGTCTGATGGTCAGAGGGATAGAGAAACCCCTTCATATTCAATGGCCATTGTGAGAAGTCTGAAGGTAGATAATGAGAGGTTTATGAGAGCCCATGCCTAACAGTCAGATTTGAATGTAGTCCTACTGCAAAGCCTATCCAAAATTCAAAAACATCCGTAGCAAGGCCCTAGCAATGCAGAATTGCAACAGTCGGAGAGGTTAAAAACCCCTTCGGATGTTCAAAAGCATGGACTGACTCACATCGATGCGGGGAGTTCTTCCAAAAGGAAGAATCGAGGTACCAAGAAAGGTGAATCGAGTAGAGGCGTTTCCACGGAGCCCTCTAGCCGAAAGAGTATTTCAGCAAGACAGACCAATAGTGGAATGAAACCCAACATTTCTAAGAAGAGAAAGAGAAAGAATCTCATAATTTTTTGACTGAAGAATTCAAGAAGGCTAAGTTGCCTACCTTTGATGGAGAGATAAAGAAAGGAGAAAAAGTCGAAGCATGGCTTTTTGGGTTGAAAAAGTACTTCCGAGTACATAATTATTCTGATAATACCAAGGCAAGGATTGCAGTATTCAATCTGAATGGAGGGGCTTCCATTTGGTGGGAATACCTCAAGGAAATCAAAAGGATAAAGGAAAGCAAATTAGAATGGAAATAGTTCGAGAGATACTTTTGTAAAGCTTACCTATCTGAAAATTATATGATGACAAGTTAAAGGAATTCCATGAGCTTAAGTTGGGACAACTTACCCTAGATGCATATGCAAAAATATTTATGGAGTTGTTAAGGTATGTTCCTTACCTTAAGGATGAGAAGGCGAGAATCCAATGTTTTTTTAATGGGTTACCATAGTCCTACCAAGATCGAATTGAGTTCGATAAACCTAGGACATTGGAGGACACCATTCTGAAGGCCAAATGTTGTTACGATGAGTCTAAGTGCAAGTGTTAGTCTTCCAAAGATTGGAAAAAGGAAGGACAAGAGTGGATTCCAGAAGAAGGGATTCAAGTCCTATCCCCACAAGAATCCCGAGAAGGATGCATAGTTGGGTCAGCCAAGCAGGAGTGTGCATCAACAAAATTTTCTATCTCGAAGTAGGAATAAACTAGTAGAGCAGGCCAAGGAAAGAACAAAGGAGCCCAAGAAAGGACCTTTAAATGTCGAGGGTGTGGAGAGCCACATCTGTTGATGGATTGTCCTCACTGGTAGCATGAAAATTGAAGAGTGTATAACATGCAGGAGGCAGCCATAGTCAATGATGTAGCGAGGAGTGTGTCGAGAATCTATGTAGTGGTAGAAAATCGGCAAGCAAATCATCAAGCCTCTGTGGTGGAATTGGAAGGTATTATTATTGAACTACCATTCTCTGTTTTAATTGACCCAGGATCTAATCTTAGTTATATTTCACCTTGAGTGGTTGAGGCTTGTTCATTACAGAGAAAGAGGCACACCAAAGCGTGGTTAGTTCAGTTAGCCACTGGAACAAAAAGGAAGGTGGTAGAGGTAGTTGAAGCCTATCTAATTGGGATGGATGGATTTCAGACCCAAGCAATTCTAAATATCTTACTGCTTGATTCATATGACGTGTTGTTGGGCATGGATTGGTTAGCTACCCATAAGGAAAAATTAAACTGTTATGAGAAAACTTTAGAATGCGAAGATGAGAAAGGAAATACAAGAATTTTGCAAGGCATTCAGAAGCTAGTTTCCGTGAGGAAAATATCGGTGTTGCAACTTAATAAGTTTAGTATAAAGAAGTGTCCCATGTATGCCATACAAGTATTAAACTCGACAGAAGGCAAGGAGATGAGAGCTGAAGATCACCCAGTGCTATGGGAGTTCAGAGATGTGTTTCCTAAGGAGGTGCATGAATTACCTCCAAAAAGAGTTCTCGATTTCTCAATCAATCTCGTGCCTGGAGCAGTGCCAACATCTAGAGTTCCTTACAGGAGGAGCATGCCAGAGTTAGTGGAACTAAAAATGCAGTTGAAAAGAAATGTTAGACAAGGGTTATATCAGGTCGAGTGTGTCTCCATGGGGAGCACCAGCCCTATTTGTAAAGAAGAAAGATGATACCTTGATACTATGCATCGATTATAGGGAACTGAACAAGATGACTATAAAGAACAAATACCCTTTTCCCATAATAGACGATCTCTTTGATCAGCTCTGAGGGGCTGTCATTTTCTCAAAGATAGATTTAAGGTTAGGTTATCATGAAGTTAGGATTAAAGATGAGGACATCCACAAGACAACCTTTAGGACAAGGTATGGGCACTATGAGTTTGTTGTGGTGTCATTTGGACTTACAAATGCACCAATTACATTCATGTGTTTGATGAATATTATGCTCAACAAGTATTTAGACAAGTTTGTCTTAGCATTTGTGGACGACATTTTGGTGTATTCCAAGACCCAAGAGGAGCATGAAGAACACCTCAGAATGGTGTTACAAGTGTTAAGAGAACATTAGTTGTACGCTAAGTTCAGCAAGGGTGACTTCTTTAAAAAGGAAATGCAGTATCTAGGCCATGTAATCTCAGTTGAAGGAGTGGCAGTAACCCTACAAGGATCAAGGCAATCATGGATTGGTTTGCCCATAGAAGTGTGACAGAGTTGAGATCCTTCATGGGATTGGTTGGATATTACAGAGGGTTCATCAAAGGATTCTCCAATATCAGAAGCCCTATTACTTCCTTACAAAGGAAATGAAAGAAGTTTGTGTGGTCACCAGAGTGTGACAATAGCTTCCAACAGTTGAAGCAGTTGTTGACTAACACCCCTATTTTAAAGAATGCAGACCTAGAAAAGACTTCTTGGTTTGCACAGATGCTTGCAAAGAAGGACTCAATGGAGTTCTCATGCAATATGGACAAGTGTATTGTTATGAATCACGAAAGTTGAACGAACATGAGCATAAGTATATTACCCACGATCTAGAACTCACAGCAATTGCACACGCTTTGAAGATGTGAAGACATTACCTGCTTGGGAGGAGGTTTGTCCTCATGAATGACCATTGTGGTTTAAAGTACTTATTTGATCACCCTAGGTTAAATGTTAGACATGCTTGGTGGATAGCGTTTATTAGTGAGTTTGACTTCGAAATCAAACATATAAAAGGAAAGGAGAACAAAGTGGTCGATGCGCTCAGCCGAAGCATTGAGACAATACACTTAACAAAAACAAGTGTAGGAGAGTCCGACATTTAGGAGAGGATTAAGACCCTCTTTCTAGAAGATGAGTTTGTCAATCAAGCGAAGGAAAGGTTGCAACAAGAACCTAAGGAAAAGAGGTATGAAGGATATCAACTAAGGGACAAAAATATGTTGTTGTACAATAACAAGATGCATGTGCCTAATTCAATGGATTTGAGGTGCTTGATTATGGACGAGTTCCATAAAAGACCATATGTAAGTCACATTGGTTACCAGAAAAAGGTGTCAGTTGTTAGACAATTGTATTATTGTCTGGAATGAAGCAAGACATTGCTCATTACATTGCAAAGTGTTTGGATTCCCAACAGGTAAAATTCGAGCATCGACACCTTGCTAGAATATTACATCATATACAGATTCTAGGATGGAAATTGGAAGTGATTTCCATGGATTTTATCATCGGTTTATCCAAGACAGTCAAACAACATGATGCAATCATGGTTGTAGTGGATAAGTTGAGCAAGGCAACTCATTTTATTCCCATAAAATCTAGTTTTAAATCCATATATGTTGCCAATGTTTTTATGAAAGAAATATTCAAATTGCATGGTTTACCTAAAACCATAATTTCAGACAGAGAAGCTAAGTTCACCTCGAAATTATGGAGAAGCTTGTTTGTTGGCTTAGAAACACAATTAGCATTTAGCATGACCTGCCATCCTCAAACTGATGGTCAAACCGAAAGGGTGAACAAAGTGTTAGAAGATATGTTACAAATGCATTTTATGCATCAACCCAAGCAGTGGGAAGAATACCTACCTTTGGTAGAATTTGCATACAATAATGGTTATCAATAATCATTAAAGATGAGCCCATTCAAGGCTCTGTATGGAAATAAGTGTAGAGTCCCAATTAGTTGGGACAGTCTAGTGGATAAAATTACACTTGGACCTGAATTACTAAAGGAAATGGAACAACCCATAGTTAAGATAAGGCAAAATCTGAAAATTTCCCAGGATAGATAGAAGAGCTATGTCGATAGCAAGAGAAACCCCAGAGAATTCAAAGTAGGAGACCACATGTATCTCTGGGTGAAACCCAAGAGAAGCTCTTTGAAAATGGGGATATATGTTAAACTGGCTCCCCCATATCGTGGACCATTTGAAATCCTAGAAAGAATAGGACCAATAACATACAGACTTGCTCTACCACCTATTATTAGAGCACATAATGTATTCCATTTGTCTTTGTTAAATAAATATGTGCATGATTCTAATCATGTTATTGATTGTACTGTAATACAGGTGGAACTAGAGGGAGAATTCCAACTAGAACCTCAATGCGTCCTGGACAGGAAAGATACAATGCTCTGGAACCAAGCCATCGTGCAGGTCAAGGTGCAATGGAAGCACTTTGGAACAGATGAAGTTGGATGGGAGCTAGAAGATTCCATGAGATTGGCATACTCATTTTTGTTTAATGTATAATTGTATATACATGGTGTTTTAAACACCGAGGACAATGTTTCTTTAAGGGGGAGAGTAATGTAACACCCTCCCCAAGACTGTAATTATGCACAAACTCCGTATATTAATGTATGAGGCATGTAAATATGTTTTGATTTAATAGAAACACCAAACCAATGACTAAGAGGGAATAAAATTGATAGTATTGGTCATCATATACCAACGAAAATTGATGAGGCAGAGGGACTGATTGAATGATTGAGTGAAGTGGAATTGAGATGTATCAACAAATAAAATAGGAAGCTTGCACAACAAGATAATTTATGCTTGTAAACATAAAACTTCACCTACTAGCATACTAGACTTATATGAAATACCATGTGACCATTAAAAGAAGTTGCATAAGTGGTTGGGGAAGTTAATGACTGTTGGAAGTCGACCCATGAAAAGGGAAAAGGCTAATGGAACAACTGACAAGGGATACCACATAACCACCCCTTCAAACTGTGAATGGTAAACTACAGGTTACGTTTGCAAGAAGTCACAGAGATCCCGAGGGGATAGAGAAGAATACTCAAGGAGAAAATCACGACACACACGAGATGGCAGATAGTGTAATCAGGAGGAGGAGAGACCCTGAAACAAAGGATACGTAGGATCACACATAGAGGAGAGAAAGAGAGAACAGAGCATAGAGGTTCGAAAGAGATGACTGAGGAAGGGAAAGAAAAGAATAGATTTCTAGAGAAAAACATGAAGCTTGTTCGATTTTTGGATGATCACCCTGAATAGAGAATACCCGGATTCCTGAACAGAAGCAATAGTGGACTACAACTTGGTACCTACTGGATAGAAACTGGCATTGGTAAGGGGAGGTCGTCGAGGGACTGTTGAGCAGAGAAGGGACTCCCTTGCGTAGAGGAAATCTAGTTGAGAAACCACTTGATAAACCTGTAAAGACCTGAAGCTCAGCAGGAGGTGGCAACTTCTATTGTGTCAGAGGAGGAAGGAGAGTAACCTTCCTGGATCATCGCAGACTTGGAACCCTGCAGAGTCAATTTCCTTGGTGGTATCATGGCTTGGAACGGGGGTGGAGTGCTATAGGAAGTTACTCTACAACAAAGCCTAAGGTTAGCAGGAAGGGCTTCCTCTCTCAGTCGGTCGGATTTGGTTATTTCCTTACGAGATAAGTGTTTGACTATATTGAAAATGCTCATGAATAATACATCTGTATGCATGTGTAAATGTTCAAATCTAAGAGAAACATGGTTGTTTACAATCTATGATTTGCATGAATGCAAGTTGAGATATGTTGTGATGTTTATTATTGCTCTAAGAATCGTAAAAATGAGTTAAGTATGAATTGTTGTGTATTTGAATGTTTTATATCCCTATATGGAGAACCCGTTAAATCTTGCAAGATAATTCTCCTTGAATTTTTAATAACTTGTAATGGCCATAGAGTGGTTTTGAAACCTTGAAAATCTGGGCCGAAGCCCTGCTGAACTCTAGGAATGGCTAAGTCTTCAAAACATACCATTATATCCCATTAAAGTCCTGCATTAACCCAATAGAGAACGATAGTCATAGATCTAGAGAGATATGAACCATTGATCACGGTGAATTGTTCGGAGTGGAGGCTTCAGAGGGAACCCTCGAGCACTGTGGGAAAAAGTCTTAACGAGAGACTCTGAAATGGACTATTCAGAGTGGGACTTTGGGGAGGAAATCTCATATGTTGCGAGAAAAATCCCAGATGAGGGACTTCGAAGTTGAGTGTGTGTGGGCCTTATATCTGGAAGCAAGTGAGTTAATCCTCAGCCATTGACCATCGAGGGTCCCACCTAATAGATCGAGAGGGAGGAGTGAGTTGGTGCTGACTAGGAGCATCGGTATGAGATGCATGTCGGAAGTCAATTGGTCGACATGAATGAGTGCGGGTCTAGGTGGATTAGAGATGACCGTTTTCAAGGTTGAGTCTAGAGAGTTTGGAGTATCACTCTGAAGGGTTCGAAGTACTCCTCCAAAGTGTTCAGAGTATGAATTTGATGGAGGGTAGATATAGACCATAGACCTGTGAGTGGGTGAGATGCGACGGTAGTCTTTGATCTGTCGTAGGTCCCCACCCAAGTTAAGAGACGATGTGTTGACGTCATGAATGATGTGGCATGCTAGAAAGGAAGCTAGAATGTCCTTAGGATGACATATGTCAATAATTAATTGGTTGATGGGTTGAGTGTGGTCTAGATGGACAGGAGAATCTTAGACCCCCCGAACAAATCTCAACCATTGGTCGAGAGACCGTAAGTGCATCAACGTCGTCCATCAAGAAGGCATAATATTCCTCAATACCCTGAGTTTAGAGCAGTGAAACCGCATGAACCTTTCAAATGTTGAATGGACAATATTGAAAGGGAATATTCTTTGATACTATATCTGTTAGAGTTAAAAGTTGAGTGAATTGGGAGAAGGCCCGAACGTTGACGACTATAAGCTTACGTGGACTGAAGTTCCACCGTGGCAAGTTAAGTGGGTTCCACATCGGTGCCATGTTGTCACCACATCAAATGACATGAGTGACAAGGTGCCACATGGATGCCATGTGGTAGTGAGATAAATGTTGACAATAAAACCCCGAGAACTTAGGAGGGACATAAATTTCGATCCAGAGCTCAATTTTGAGCGAAATTACAGTCGTTGGAAAGATCTTGATGAGCAGAATATGTTAGTGTTTCCAAAGAAGAGATTTGATATAGTCAAGAAAAGAAAAAAAACTAATGCCCCATCCCTTAAAAGGAGAATTAGGGGATGGGTGTGTTACAGAGTGGTATCGGAGCCAGGTTCAAACTCTAAGCTTGAATGGGTCACCAAAACCGCTTAAAACTATTTTAAAAAGGGATATTATGTTGTCTGAAATGCATGATTCAAAAGACTGACATAAACTGCTAATGATAATGTTTGTTTCAACACGTAGGACGAATTGAAAAGTTCACAGAGGTGAATGGTATAGTGCAACATGGATGACCTCTCGCACCTCAAAGACAAAGAGTTTGATGGTTGAAGGGACAGAGAAACCCCTCCAGATTCAATGGCCACTATGAGAAGTATGAAGGCAGATAATGAGAGGCTTATGAGAGCCCATGCCGAACAAGAAGAGTTGAATGAAGTCCTACTGCAGAGACTGTCTGAAATTCAAAAACATCTACAGCAAGGCCCTAACAATGCAGAATTACAACAGTCAAAGAGGTTAAAAACCCCTTTGGATGTTCAAAATCATGGACTAACTCACAGTGATGTGGGAAGGAGTTATTCCAAAAGGAAGCACTGGGGTACCAAGAAAGGTGAATCGAGTGGAGGTGTTTCCACAAAGTCCTATATCCAAAAGACTAATTCAGCTGGACAGTCCAGTAGTGGCATGAAATCCAACATTTCTAAGAAGAGAAAGAGAAAGAAATATCATAATTTCCTAATTGAATAATTCATGAAGGCTAAGCCGCCTACATTTGACGGAGAGATAAAGAAAGGAGAAGAAGTCGGAGAATGACTATTTGGGTTGAAAAAGTACTTTCGAGTACATAATTATTCTGATAATACAAGGTAAGGATTGCAGTGTTCAATCTGAATGGAGGGGCTTCCATTTGGTGGAAGGACCTCAAAGAAATCAAAAGGATAAAGGAAATCAAATTAACATGGAAATAGTTTGAGAGATACTTTTGTAAATCTTACCTATCTAAAAAGTATTATGATGAAAAGATAAAGGAATCCCATGAGATTAATTTGGGACAACTTACCATAGATGTGTATGCAAAAAGATTTATGGAGTTGTTAAGGTATGTTCCTTTCCTTAAGGATGAGAAGGAGAGAATCCAATGTTTTCTCAGTGGGTTACCATGGTCCTACCGAGATTGAATTGAGTTTGATAAACCTAGGACGTTGTAGGACACCATTCGGAAGGCAAAATGTTGTTACGATGAGTCCAAGTGCAAGCACGAGTTTTCCAAAGATTGGAAAAGGAAGGATAAGAGTGTATTCAAGAAGAAGGGATTCAAGTCCTTTCCCCACAAGAATCCTGAGAAGGATGCACAGTTGGGTCATCTAAGCAAGAGTGTGCATCAAAACAAAATTTTGTCTCGAAGTAGGAATAAACTAGCAGAGTAGGCAAGGGAAAGAACAAAGGAGCCCAAGAAAGGACCTTTGCAATGCTAGGGATGTAAAGAGCCACATCTGTTGAGTTATTTTCCTCACTGGCAACATGAAAATCAAAGAGTGTATAACATGCAAGAGGCATCCATAGTCAATGACGTAGCTAGGAGTGTGTTGAGAATCTATGCAGCGGTAGAAAATCGGCAAGCAAACCATCAAGCTTCTATGGTAGAATTGGAAGGTAATATTACTGAATGACCAATCTCTGTTTTAATTGACCCATGATCTATTATTAGTTATATTTCACCTCGGGTGGTTGAGGCTTGTTCATTATAGAGAAAAAGGCACACCAAAGCGTGGTTAGTTTAGTTGACTACTAGAACAAAAAGGAAGGTGGCGAAGGTAGTTGAAGTATGTCTAATTGGGATGGATGAATTTTAGACCCAAGAAGTTCTGAATATACTACCCCTTGGTTCATATGACGTGTTGTGGGGCTTGGATTGGTTAGCTTCCCATAAGCCAAAATTAAACTGTTATGAGAAAACTTTAGAATGCAAAGATGAGAAAGGCAATACAAGAATTTTGCAAGGCATTTGTAAGACAGTCTCCTTGAGGAAAATACCATCTTGCAACTTAAGAAGTTTAAGAGAAAGGGGTGTCCCTTGTATGCCATACAAGTATTAAACTCAACAAAAGGCAAGGAGCTAAGAGTTGAATATCACCCAGTGCTATGGGAGTTCAAATATGTGTTTCCTTAGGAGGTGTTTGGATTACCTCCGAAAATAGTTATTGATTTCTTAATCAATCTCGTGCTTGGAGAAGTGCCAACATCGACAGTGTCTTAAAGGATGAACATGCCAGAGTTGGTGGAACTGAAAATGCAATTGAAAGAAATGTTAGACAATGGTTATATCAGGTCGAGTGTGTTTCCATGGGGAGCATCAACCATGTTCTCAAAGAAGAAAGATGGTACCTTGAGACTATGCATCGATTATAGGAAACTAAACAAGATTATCATTAAGAACAAATACCCTTTTCCCATAATAGACAATATCTTTGATAAACTCAGAGGGGATACCGTTTTCTCAAAGATAGATTTAAGGTTGGGTTATCATCAAGTCGGGATTAAAGATGAGGACATCCACAAGACAATATTTAGGACAAGTTATGGGCAATATGAGTTTGTTGTGCTGCCATTTGGACTTACAAATGCACCAGCTACATTCATGTGTTTGATGAATAGTGTGCTCAACAAGTATTTAGACAAGATTGTCTTAGTATTTGTGGACAACATTTTGGAGTATTCCAAGAACTGAGAGGAGCATGAAGAACACCTAAGAACGGTGTTATAGGTGTTAAGAGAACATCGATTGGACGCTAAGTTCAACAAGTGTGACTTCTTTAAAAAGGAAATCCAATATCTAGGCCATGTAAACTCAGTTGAAGGAGTGGCAGTAGACCATGCAAAGATCAAGGCAATCATGGATTGGCCTACCCCTAGAAATGTGACAAAGGTGAGATCTTTCATGAGATTGGTTGGATATTATAGAAGGTTCATCAAGGGATTATCCAAGTATGGAAACCCTATTACTTCCTTACAAATGAAAGGGAAGAAGTTTGTGTGGTCACGAGTACAAAAATAGCTTCCAACAGTTGAAGTAGTTGTTGAATAACGCCCCTATTTTAAAGATTGTAGACCTAGAAAAAGACTTCTTGGTTTGCACAGACGCTTGCAAAGAAGGACTCGATTGATTTATCATGCAAGATGGACAAGTGGTTTTTTATGAATCATGAAAGTTGAACAAAAATGAGCAGAAGTATATTACCCACGATCTAGAACTCGCAACAATTGTACATGCTTTGAAGATGTGGAGACATTACCTACTTGGGATGAGGTTTTTCCTCATGATTGACCATTATGGTTTGAAGTACTTATTTGACCAGCCCAGGTTGAATGCTACACAGGCCCAGTGTATGGCGTTGATCAGTGAGTTTAACTTCAAAATCAAACATATAAAAGGAAAAGAAAACAAAGTAGTTGATGCGCTCAGCTGAAGCATTGAGACAATACACTTAGCAACAACAAGTGTATGAGAGTCCGACATTTAGTAGAGGATTATGATCCTCTTGCAAAAAAATGAGTTCTTCAATCAAGCGAAGGAAAGGTTGCAACAAGAAACTAGGGAAAAGAGGTATTAAGGATATCAACTAAGGGTTGATAATATGCTACTGTACAATAATAGGTTGTATGTGCATAATTCAATGGATTTGAGGTGCTTGATTATGGGCGAGTTCCATAAAATACCATATGTACGTCACCTTAGTTACTAGAAAATGGTGACAGTTGTTAGACAACTTTATTATTGGCCTAGAATGAAGCAAGACATTCCTCATTACATTGAGAAGTGTTTGGAGTACCAACAAGTAAAAGTTGAGCATCGACACCCTGCTCGACTATTGAAGCCTATACAGATACTAGGATGGAAATGGGAAGTGATTTACATGGATTTTATCACCAGTTTACTCAAGATAGTCAAACAACATGATGCAATCATGGTTGTAGTGGATAAGTTGAGCAAGGCAACTCATTTTATTCCCATAAAATCTACTTTTAAAGCCATAGACATTGCCAATGTTTTTATGAAAGAAATATTCAGATTGCATGGTTTTCCTAAGACCATCATTTCAGACAGAGAAGCTAAGTTCACCTCGAACTTATGGAGAAGCTTGTTTACTGGCTTAGAAACACAATTGGCATTTAGCACAGCCTACCATCCTCAAACCGATGGTCAGACTGAAAGGGTGAACAAAGTGTTAGAAGATATGTTACGAATGCATGTTATGCATTGGCCCAAGCAGTGGGAAGAATACCTACCTTCGATATAATTTGAATACAATAATGGTTATCAAGAATCATTGAAGATGAACCCGTTCGATGCTCTGTATGGCAGGAAGTGCAGAGTTCCTATTAGTTGGGACAATCCAATGGATAAAATTACACTTGGACTTGAATTACTGAAGGAAATGGAATAGCCCATAGTTAAGATAAGGCAGAATCTGAAAATTGCGTAGGATAGACAAAAGAGACATGTTGATAGCAAGAGAACCTCAGGGAGTTCAAAGTAGGAGACCACGTGTATCTTTGGGTGAAACCCAAGAGAATCTCCCTGAAAATGGGGATGTATGCTAAACTGGCTTGTTGATATTGTGGACCATTTGAAATCCTAGAAAGAATAGGACCAATAGCATACATACTTGCTTTACTGCCTACTATTAGAGAACATAATATATTCCATGTGTCTTTGTTAAAAAAGTATGTGCATGACTCTAATCATGTTATTGATTGGAATGTAATACAGGTGGAACCAGAGGGAGAATTCCAGCCAGAACCTCAATGCATCGTGGACAGAAAAGAAACAATGCTCCTGAACCAATCCATCGTGTAGGTCAAGGTGCAATGGAATCACTTTGGAGTAGATGAAGCTACACGAGAGTTGGAAGATGCCATGAGATTGGCATACCCATTTTCCCTAAGACTATAATTATGCACAAACTCCATATATTAATGTATGAGACATGTAATTATGTTTTGATTTAATAGAAACACCAAACTGTTGACTGAGAGGGAACAACCTTGATAGTACTAGCCATGATAAACCAGAGGAAATATATAAGGTAGAGGGACTGATTGAATGGTTGAGTGAAGTGGAGCTGAGATGTATCAGTGAAGAAAATAGGAAGCTTGCACAACAAGCTAATTTATGCTTGTAAACATAAAACTTCACCTACCAGCATACCAGACTTATATGGAAGACCACGTGACCATTGAAAGAAGTTGCATAAGTGGTTGGGGAAGTTAATGACTGTTGGCAGTCGACCCATGCAGAGAGAAAAGGCCGATGGAACAACTGACAGGGGATACCACAGAACCGTCGCTTCAGATTGTGAATGACAGATTGCAGGTTACGTCTGCAAGAAGTCACAGAGATCCCAAGGTGATAGAGAAGAAGACCAAAGGAGAAAATCACAACACACACGAGATGAAAAAGAGTGTAATCACGAGGAGGAGAGACCCTACAATAGAGGATACACGAGACCACACACAGAGGTGAGCAAGAGAGAACAAAGTGTAGAGATTCAAAATCGTTGACTAAGGAAGAGAAAGAAAATAATAGCTTTTTGAAGGAAAACATGAAGCTTATATGAGTTGTTGATGATCACCCTAAATAAAGAATACCTCGATTCCCAAACTGGAGCAATAGTGGACTACAACTTGGTGCTTATTGGAAAAAAATTGGAACTGGTAAGGGGAGGTTGTCAAGGGACTGTTGAGCTGAGAAGGGACTCCCTTGTGCAGAGGAAATCTAGTTGAGAAACCACATGATAAACCTGTAGAGACCCGAAGCTCAGTGAGAGGTGGAAACTTCTGTTGTGTCAGAGGAGGAAGGAGAGTAACCATCCTGGATCATCGCAAACTCAGAACACTACTGAGTCAATTTCCTTGGTGGTATCATGGCTTGGCATGGAGGTGGCATGCTATAAGAAGTGACTCTACAACAAGGCCTAAGGTTGGCAGGAAAGGTGTCCTCTCTCAGTCAGTCAGATTTGGTTAATTCCTTACCAGATAAGTGTTTGACTGTATTGAAAATGCCCATGAACAATATATCTGTATGCATGTGTAAATCTATGAATCTAAGAGAAACTTAGTTGTTTACAATCTATGATTTACATGCATGCAAGTTGAGATATGTTGGGATGTTTATTATTTCTCTAAGAATCGTAAAAACAAGTTAAGTATGAATTGTTGTGTATTTGAATGTTTTATATCCCTGTATGGAGAACTCGTAAAATATTGCAAGATATATCTCCTTAAAGTTTTAATAACTTGTAATGGCCATAGAGTGGTTCTAAAACCTTGAAAATCTGGGTTGAAGCCCTACTGAACTCTAAGAATGGCTAAATCTTCAAAACAAACTGTTATATCCCCTTAAAGTCCCGCATTAACCCAATAGAGAATGATAGTCATAGATCTTGAGAGATATGAACTGTTGATCGCTATAAGTTGTTCGGAGTGGACGATTCGGAGGGAACCCTCGAGCATTGTGGGAAAAGATTCGAATGAGAGACTTCGAAATGGACTATTCAGAGTGGGAATTTTGAGAGGAAATGTCATGTGTTGCAGGAAAAGTCATGAATGAGAGACTCTGAAGTTGAGTGCATGTGGGCTGTAGATCTGGAAGCGGGTGAGTTGATTCTCAATTGTTTACCATCGAGGGTCCTACCTAACAAATCAAGAGGTAAGAGAGAGCTTGTGCTGACTATGAGTGTCAGTATGAGACGCATGTCAGAAGTTGATTGGTCAACAGGAATGACTACGGGTCTAGCTGGATTGGAACTGACCATTTTCGGGGTTGACTCTAGAGAGTCTGGAGTATCACTCTGATGGTTAGGAGTATGACTTCGAAGGGTTTAGAGAACTCCTCCAAATTTTTCATATTATGACTCCGATGGAGGGAAGATCTAGACCGTAGATCTGTGAGTAGGTGAGATGCAACGATAGTCATCGATCTGTCATAGGTCCCCAACTAAGTTAAGAGACGATGTTTTGACATCATGAATGACGTGGTGTGCCAACAAGGAAACTAGAGTGTCCTTAGGATGACATATATCCATCATTAATTCGTTGACGGGTTGAGTGTGGTCTAGTTGGACATGAGAATCTTAGACCCCCAGAACAAATCTCAATTGTTTTTCGAGAGACCGTAAGTGCATCAACGTCGTTCATCAAGTAGGCAGAATATTCCTCGATACCCTGAGTTCGGAGCAGTGAAACTGCCTGAACATTTGGAACGTCGAATGGACGACATCGAAAGGGAATATTCTTTGATATTGTATATGTCAGAGTTAATCCAGAGCTTAGTTTTGAGCGAAATTACAGTCATTGGAAAGCTCTCGACGAGCAAAAGATGTTATTTTTTCAAAGAGGAGATTTGTGATAGTTGAGAAAAGCGAAAAAAAATAATGCCCCATCCCTTAAAAGGAAACTTAGGGGTTGGGTGTGTTACAATCTTGGTATACTCTATTCCATGGTTTTGTGCCCTAAATATGTGGAAATAAAAAATCAAGAAGTTAAAATTGAAATTGAAGGAATGAGCTAGAGCACATAAGGTAGACACATCACAAGTAATAATGGACTAGGAACACCACCTCAAATAAGTAAAACACCAAAAAGAAGAGAATAGTCTTTTTTGATTGACCCTTGAGAATAAGAAATTGAAGTTATCCCCAATTTTAGCAAAGCCAAAAATATGAAAAGGTGTGCTGGAAGTTAAAATCAAGAAGTCTCTAGTTGAAAATAAAGGATAGGTAGCCTAGTAGATTGGCTTTAATGATTGAATTTTATGAATTACAAGTAGGAGGTAGCGAGGTCAAGTCTCTAGGTTGGTTGCCTCTGTGAATATTGTTGGCCTCACTCGATGTCCCCATTGGGTTAGGTTTCCAAAACTATAACCAATTGCTTTACCGTGGGTACCATCCTTGGAATGAGGAGAAGTGCACGATGGGTTTCCCTAAGATGTGCATTTCATAGGGAAAAAAGGAATTGGAACACCATTTTTTTTCATTATTAGCTTGACTCTAGGAGAATAAGAAATAACATCTCTAAAATAAACCTTTTGGATGCAAACACCAATTTGGTGTCTGGCTTGGCCGTGACCTTAAAAATAGATTATTATTATTATATATTTTTTTGAAATCAAAATTGTTGTATTTTCCCACTTCAAAGACCTCTTTAAAAAAAAAAATATATGCTCCACTACTCAATCCATCTCCATAGAGTAAATAAAAGAAGAAAAATGGAGCATGGAACCAAACAGAGCACCCAAACCATATGGATTCCCAAGTTACTTTTTTTTTCATGAAATACATATCTTATGGAAACCCATCAGGGACTTTCCCTCATTCCAAGGATGGTACCCATGGTAAACCAGATTCTTCAGGGCTTAAGGTTGATACAACAATATACTCATTAAGAGCTCAACAATAAAATCCTCTCAACCACCTAGGCTAAACCCAATAAACAACATTCCCAACTTACTTTTACAAGCAAGCATGCCATATAATCAATCATGACTTACTCAACTATGTTGAAGAGACAAGGGAACACAATAGAGTTGAAGGTGGTTTGAATAATGATGATGGATTATTAGGAGGATATGGTCAATTAATTAGAATATCCCTGTGAGTCTGAGGAGGGGGGTGGATGTCTGGGTGTTCAACCCCTCATAGGTATGGTGATAATCTAGGGGTTTTGAGTTGTTTGGATATTATGGTAAAAAATCCCATAATTTTGTCTTTAGTCTTGAGTGGGAAAGTGGGTAAGGTTGAAGGACAACTCGGGTTTGACAACCTTTCTAAAAGTGCAAGTAGAGGATGTACACATGGGTGATTTTTGGATGAAGTATCCTTTGGTTCAAGAATTAAGGATAGAGATGTTCCATCACTTGTTAATGAGGTTGATCAAAGAATTAAGGTTGCTCCATCATATAATGAATGTTTAGGTCTTGGAAATATAATATATGGATCTACTACTTTGCGATCAATTGGAAACCCTAGTCCTATTGCATTAGGTGATTTGAGGCATTTAAGGGGCATATTTTATTAGACAATGGTTGGATTATGAGTTGTTGGGTGGTTCTATAGGTAGTGGTGCCACTACTCATGGGGTGGGAGAGTTCCAAAGGTTGAAGAAGTCGAAGAAAGTAGTGTGTTTGAGGATTGAGAGGGTATGTATGGTATTAGGAGAGGATTTGAAACTTGACCAAGTGATGAAATACTCTGAGAAGGCTCTCAACGATTGTTTTTTTTTTTTTTTTTTTTTCCCCCAGTACATCTCTGAGCATATATTGAATGAGTGGATATAGGGTTTATGGTTTCCATTTGTAGGATATGTTCCTATCATCCATATATTAACTAGAGGGTGGCTAGGGTTAGTGAGGAGGATGCTCATAAGATTATATGTTCGAAAATATTAAAGGGGGTCCTCATTTGGGTGAAACGTCTAGGGCTTCCTATGGAATTATGGAATGAGAAAGTTTTGAAGATAGTTGGGAACCAATTTGGGAAAGTTCTTGATGTGGACGTGCGTTTTCTTGCAAGTGTTATTTGGACAATTGCTAAAGTCTTGGTGGAGATGAATCTTTTTTTAGGGCTTCCAAATAGTATAGATATTGTGGCGGGAGAGGTAATTTACTCTCAAATCTTGGACTATTCTTGCATCCCATTAACATGTGTTAGGTGCCATGTTTATGGACACATTGTGGTTGAATGCAATCTCTCCTTTAGAAGAAGAATGTTGAAATCCCCAAGGGGGGACAAGGAGGCTCGAGAGAAAATGAATTTGGTTGTGGATCATGGGATTGTAGATCCAAACTCTATAGTTGTATAAGAGATTGTCGAGATGGAAGATTGGAAAGGTGAATTTGGTGAGGGTATGTAGATGCTCAGATTAAGGATTCTTGGGCCATACTACAAGGGATTTTGGAATCAAAGAGTGTACCCTAGATTTAGAAGCCAAGGTCTCCTTGAAATATTGGTAAGTATTTAACTTAGGGTGAATGCACTATTCTTGAAGAAGCTAATATTAACTTAGATTTGGAGAACAAGTCTATCTGGCCTTCTCATTTATATGTTATTAAGTCTTCTAAGAAAAGTTTAAAGGGTAATGTCCTTGATACTTACCTCTATTGAAAGATGGAAGGCATGATTCTTGTCTTAGAGAAAGAATAGATAATCCATGCTACTTCTTCATATAGATATTTGATGGGCTCCTTTGCATTAGAGGATATTTTTGTTGATGAGATAGAACAAGGAGTGAATACTAGTTCTAAAGGAACTAGTAGGTATTCTCCGAGGCCACAAAAATGAATAAAGGATGGGGAGGGGGTCAAGTGCAAGATACCAGATATATAAAATATGCAGAACAGGAACGAAATGCTAGAAATAACAGAATAACAGTAAAATATCCAGCATAATCTTCACAATACACAGAAATGATATACGAAATAGCAACAGAAATAGCACTTGAACA
>ML783359.1:242802-283760 GCA_009831015.1 Picea engelmannii | reverse complement strand
ATCCTTCTAGAAGCGGAAGCTTCTATTAGGTCTTCTTACATCCGCCTAATTCTCTTTTATTGAAAGGTCTTATTAATATTGACCTTTATTACATCCGAATACATTAATCTACCCATGTGCGGGTTAGGACCTTAACATCAAGGAATTTGAAGGGGGGATAGGTTTAGATCCTATCAAGGAAACTAGCCCATCCCTAGTTGGGAGTAAATCATTATTGCACCATGCACGCGAGAGAGATAGGGTTTAAATCCAATACGGGAAGGAAAATTCTATTAAGGAAGTCCTTAGAGTGGGGAAAACTCCCACAAGGGCTCATAATTTATTGTAATGTATTAAAATTCAAGAGGGTTGATCAGTCCCTCAAAAAGATTAGCTCTTACAAGATTGGCGCAAGTTCTTAAATTGGACATCTTCTTGATTTAGGAAGAAATTGGTTTTGGTGTTAAAGTGATGGAAGGGTTAACAAATTTACATAGCCATTGGGATTTTCTTGTAGTTGTTTCTTTCAGTAACTCAAAAGGATTTCTTATTGGGAAGATAAAATATGTGTCCTTGTGTCAGTCTACCGCTTTTTATG
This sequence comes from Picea engelmannii, assembly GCA_009831015.1. Classification (NCBI taxonomy): domain Eukaryota; kingdom Viridiplantae; phylum Streptophyta; class Pinopsida; order Pinales; family Pinaceae; genus Picea; species Picea engelmannii. Next base: position 283,183 of record ML783359.1, on the reverse strand, counting down.
CACTCATTTGCACTGAATTCTACTTTCTAGACATTGGTCATAAGATTTCAACCTTTAATTGTTATGGTACAAATGAGGATAGACAAGAATTATGGGAAGATTATTTTGAAATGGATTTTTGGAGGATAAGGTTATTGTTGGTGGGGGATCTAAATTTTTCTCCAGCAAATGCTGAGGTTTTAGAGTCATTACTATAATTGATCCGATCGTTGACTATTTTAAGCATAAAATTGAAACAATCAGACTTGTTTATTGGGGGCTTTTGAAACATATGCCTTCCTAGAGAAATAATCTATTTGGGGAGGTTGGGGTTTCAAAACGGCTTGAAATATTTTTAATTTCTAAGAATTTGATTGGTGAGGTGGACAAAATTAGAACTTGGATTGAACCAAGGGGAAGCTATGATCATAATCCTATTATTATTCAGTTGGATAGTAAAAGTGAAAAGCATGTTAGGCCTTCAAATTTAACCCTTAGTGGTTGGAGGAGGAGGAATTTATGGAATTAGTGAAAAAAATAGGTTCCATTTGATGCCAAGAAAAAAAGTGGGTCCCTTTTGATGCCAATCTAGGGGATCACACCAATTTTCAGTTTGTAAATTCTTTAAGGAAGGTTCAAAGAGCAATTATTACTTGAGTTGCTACCAAAAAGAAGGAAAAAAAAATGAGGGTTTAATGGTTGTTGAAGGTGAAATCAAGGAGATGTTTGATCAAAATGCTTCTTGCTTGTTTTATGAGGAGGAGAAGACGCATTTAAAGGACTTGGAAGTGATGATGAAAAAATTGTTGGATTGGAGGGAGGCTAAGTGGTGGATGAAGAGTCAAGTAGTGTGTCTAGATAAAGGTGATGAAAACATGATGTTTTTCATAACTTCACTAATAATAATAAAAGGGTCAATACAATATGGGAATTGTGTGATCAAGAGGGTTATATGGTTGATAGATACTTAGATCTTTCTGCATTGGGAGTGAATCATTTTTAGGGTATTTACAAGGAGATAGAGCAGGAGAATATTACTAAAGTCTTGAAACTTTCTATTTATTTCCCAAATTTGTTAATGAAGAAGATAATAATCAAATGATGGAGGATATCTCTAAAGATGAACTAAAAATTGTGTTGGCCTCCTTTAAAAAAGATAAGAGTTCAGGCTTGGACATATGGACTATGGAATTTTTTAATGGCTTTTATGACCTATTGGAAGAGGATTTTTTGAGGGTGGCGGAAGAGGTTAGATTGTCAGGTAAGTTTGTGGGTGTGATCAACTCCACCTTTTTGGACTTGATTCCAAAAAAATATAATCCAAATTCCTTCGATGAATTTGGATAAATATCATTATGTAATTGTCTTTACAAGATCATTTATAATATTCTTGTTGTCATGCTTAAAAGGATCTTTTTAGATGCCATTTCACGAGAGAAATTTGGGTTTTTAGTTGGGAGACATATTTTTGAGGCTATAGGAGTAGCTCATGAGGGGCTCCATACTATTAAGATTAAAAACGTTCCCAGGTATGGTCTTAAAGATCGATCTCACCAAAGCGTATGATAGAGTGAAGTGGTTATATCTTTGTTTGATGTTATTGCATGTGGGTTTTGGTTTGCCAATGGTTTCCTAGATCATGGGTTGTATATCCTTAGTGTGTTATGCCTTACATATTAATGGAGAAACCATAACATTCCTTAATCCTTCACAAGGATTATTCCAGGGTTATCCCCTTTCTCTTATTCTCTTTCTTTTGGTTGTGGTAGGGTTAACTAGATCCATAATTTATGTGAAGAGATGAGCGATCATTTATGGAATGGGTATTGGAGGTCAAATCAAGTGTCTAACCTAGTTAATACAACTATACTTTAAATCAAGTGTCTAATCTAGTTAATACAACTATTTGGAAAAAAGGGTGGTTCTCTTTCGAGGATTTAGGGCTTGTAAGTGATAGTGTAGTTCCATGGACAACCTTTATCAATGGTCTAAATAAAAGCCACATTAATATAAGAGATGCAGATGATTCCTTTCTTGGGCCAAAAATAAAATTAGAGGAGAATATACTGTGAGATTAGGATATAAATCATTGATAGAAGGTAAGCTACAAGATTATGTTTGGTGGTGGAGCAAAATATGGAAGATTAAGGCTCCAAAAAGGACTCAGGACTTTCTTTGGTTGGTTATTCTGGATATAGTTCCTACTTGGGATTCTCTTAAAAAATGCACAATAGAATGGGTCCAAGGTATTATATTCCTTGTAGAAATTATGAAGAGACAACTTCTCATTTGTTCATTCATTATTATTTTGTAGCTCAACTTTGGAAGGAATTGGAGGTTCTTACTAGTGTTCATAATGTTTGGAAAGAGCACTCTATAAAAGCTAGTCTCAAACAATGTTTTTCTAAGAAAGAGTAGTTATAAACATGGATGGGGGTTAAATGCTTGGTATTATGGGGATTTGGTTGGCAAGAAATGGTGGCATCTTTGAGGGGAAGTGCATTCCAGTTTTTTAGATTACTACACATGTTCAATCACCAACTAAGGGTATAAGGATAAATCCCCCAAAAAGGGTTATAAGTAGTGTAGAAGCCTTAAATGTAGAAAAGTCAAAGCCATGGGGATTTTTCTACGGAGAGAGTCAAGTTTCTTCTACTATGAGTGGTATTAGGGGCTTACTATTTATTTAGATTCTCATTTCTTCACGTTCAAAGTTGGATTGAGTTCATGTACAAAGAATCGTGCAAAACTAATGGCACTAAAGTTACATTTTTCCTTGGTCAATGAGAAGTTGTATTCCAATATTTAGTTGTTTGGAGACTCCTCATTAGTGATTAAATGGATGAATGGGAGATTCCATTTTCAAAACTATTCCTTAATCCCTTTGGGAGATTATTGAAAGGTGTTTCCTCTTCCTTTGTATTCACTCATATTTATATAGAGTTAAATGAAGATAGACAATATCTCAAAGGAGGGGTTACAATTTAAGGTTGGTATTTGGGTGATCAAAGAATTCGAGGGTCATTTTTCCTTCTTTTTTTTTAAAGGGATTGAAACTTTATATTATATAAAAAATTGTGTTGATGCAAATAACAAAATCTAGTGGATGTATTACAAAATTTTGGCTTATAGCCAATATTTCTTTCACTGCTAATAAGCTATAAAACATACATATTTCCTTGAGAAAATTCCAATTGTATGATAGCAAAATTTCTTAACAAACTGCCCCAACAAAAAACAATTTTGAAGTACATCAATTGATATTTGATTCATAGTTTGGGACCTCCTGTGCTTCACTTTGGAGTGGAGATTCTTCTTCTACTTCCATTGGCACAACACCAAGACCCCCTCTGATCATTCTTTGTATTTCCATGGAGAGAAGTTGTTGACACTTGATTGATGGAAATGGATTGATTATGTTGTGGTAGGACCAATGTTATGAGAAATGAACACTTTGTTTCCAAGGTCTGAATGCATTGGGTGAAGGATTGTTCTAGGTTTCCCACTTTGACTGATAACTGGTGGAGGGCAGAATGATTTGCTTTAGAGATTTCCTCATGGCATCAAAGGAATTGTTTAATTTCCCTCCAATAAGGTTCCATGTTGGGATCAAACAAGACACCACTACAACCAATATTATCAAGCCCCAAGGCTTAGTCGAAATAGAGGCAAGAAATATTTTGATACCAACAACCCACAATCATTCCACTTCCTTGGTTCCATAATTTAAAATGACTGTGCATGTATTGATTCCATAATTTCTAGGCACATAAACACACCCATTACCATGAAATCAAACATAATTGCAAAGACCCAAAGCGAACCCTTTTCCAGAAGGAAGAAGGCTAGATTGAGCTTCAAATACAATAGCAGAAACAAAATAATCCTACAACCACAAGTTGTCTTCCTCAATAAGAAAATTATCCAAACCAAAGAGTAGGAACCAACTTGAATTACAACCCCACTTACCAACTTCTAACACACTATGCAGAGTGTTGAAAAGACAATTTACAAAAAATTCCAGATTGCCAGTCCCCAAATCAAAACCCCAGTTCAAGAAGGAGAACCCAAAGAGGAAAGGGAAGTCTGCATTCACAAATCTCAAAGACACAAAGTCCAAAAAGATTAACTGAACTCCTCCATAATTCAAAACAACTGCACCATAAGCTCCTAACGACGAATGATTTTTACTCCTAGACGCCGAAATGACCGAGCCATAGGGCATAAGATATTTAGATATATTAAACCTCCCATAGTTAATTAACTCTTCTTCACGATTGTTAACAGGTGTAAATAAAAAATGGTCCAGAATACCATTCCCAAAACCAACACCATATCTAGAAACATTAAACCCTGTGAGCAAGGGAAGGTTTGCAAGTTCAGGACTCCATACAACAATTTTCCAAAATCTAAAGAGAGAGAGAGATTGGAAGGAAGAAACCCAAAGAACATAGGGAATATGGTCGACACAAGATTATTTCTCAACATCGAATGTTGGTTGTCCAAAACCCATACCAACATGCTCCACTTCTCCCTCAGTTCACCACACCAGGTATCAAAACTACGATGAGGAATGCAATTCATGATTGCAACCAGATTCTGATAAAACCAATGCTTGCACAAGCCAACTTGAATCAAAGATTTAATTATGGCTTGGAGAGCAAGTACCAGGAAACCAATCACATGGTATAACCAACACGTACAATACCACCTGTCCCATGAATTGAATAACCCCATCATGAACTATGGAATATGAAAATACTCACTCTCACCATTGATAATAATTTCACCTTCTCCTAAGCTAGAACCATACTTTTCCTGTAATACCCCTAGGCTGAATCCCGATTGTAAATGTACATATGTTTTATAGGATGGTGATCTAGGATGTTTGGGCCAAAGTGCTTGTGTGATGTAAGGATGATGAGCCTAACTTTGTTATATGTAATCACACTCGATTGTATTAATAAAATACATCATTGTTGTAGACCAATTCAGACAAAAGAGTATGGGGGGTTAGGACTCCACGAGAGGGAAAGGGGCCCAGGACTTGAGAGGAAAAGGGGCTAAGTCAAGGGGGATTATGACAACGAATAAAATAATATTACTCCTAAGTCCTAAGTCATGTGATATGTTTTTATCCTAAGTTCTTAAAGGGGAGGAATGAATTATCAAGTGGAGGAAAAGGTAGTTCTTAGAGTGACAAGTGTCAATATAGGAACATGCATATATAATGTTGGGAATTTAATGTAACTCTAATTCTTTCCAATCATTCATTCACTCATTCATTCCATGCTATCATCCATATCATTTCCTAGAGAGTGGGAACTGTGAAGCAGATTGTTACCTAGTAAATCCTTGGTGGTTTGGTCTAAAGAAGGAGGTTGTCAGGCCTGTGGAGCATTCTCTTTGGGTGACAGGATTGTTGGGAAGTTTCCCTATGTGCTAGCCTAGTGGGTGTCAAAATTCATGAGAGAAACTTGGTGTTCCAAGTGCTACAGAGCTTTGAGACTTCTTGGCTGACCTGTTGTTGAATCACTGGAAGGGAAGTGGGACAATTGAAGGACTCTTGAGCAGAGAAGGGGTACACTTCTTGTGGTGCGATAGGTTGTGGGGAATGAGAGGATGTGAGCTAGTAACTGTTGTTGGAGTTGGAACTTGGGATTTTCATTTTTTGTGTTGTATGTTAGACCTTAGTTTGGCTTAGGTAGCCTTTGCCTTGGTGGAGTCATGGCCCCAACAAGGGGGTGATCTGTTATTGAGAGTGCATGAACTTTAGAGTCTACGGTTGGGAGGAACGTTTGAGGTCTACATGCGGTAGGTGATTTTAATTAAAATATAAGTGTATTTTATGTGTTCATAAATATTTATATGTGGTTAATTATGTTAACTATGTTGTGGTATATTTATATATACTTATGCATGTGGTTTATGTTGTTAGAACTGCATATTCGTTGCATATGCAGGGCATGGTACTTAATAAAGGGTGTTAGCGAAAATATTTTGTGTGGTGTGGCTCATCTTTGAGGCTGCAGAAATTACATTGTGGTATCAGAGCCATAGGTTCAACATAGAGCCTGCATGGGCCAGACTCAACACACAGAAGTTGAAAATTGTAGAATTAAGCTCATAGGATGTATGCAACATATTTGTCAAAATTACTCCCATGAAATTGGGGGAAAATTTAGGAGGAATTTGAGGGAATTGATCCCAATGGTGAAAATCCTCAATTTTAACCTCTCATTGAGCATTTTAGGGCCTGTAAGTGGTTGAATTTTGGATACTACAGAGCAACTGGAGTGAAATTGGGTGAAATTGTGCAAAAGCCCCAATTTCTGCAATGAAATTCATTGAAAATTCGACGTGGGAGTGTCAAATTTTGTGTGAAGAGGTCGGATTGACATGCACAAGGCCAAAAAATTAGCCATAGCAAGCTTAATTTTAGAGTTTTATGGCAACCATGGAAAAATTATGAAATCATGCATTTTTTAAAAATTGGAAAATTTTGGAAATTTCATAAAATTTGGGTAATTCTCTGTACCATGATGTTAGCGTGATGTGGAGGCCACGTGATGGGTGATGTGGACTACCACAGTGGTAGGACAGTGGCATGATGGTAAGGTCTGCAGTGCACGGTGGCAGGTCCAGCAGGGGATGTGAGATCCACATGAGCACGGTCTTGTAGCTCGATACCATAAGTGGTATCACATGGTTAGCGAAGCGATTTTTCCCAAGGACTTCAATGATGCGACACCACTAAAAATGCACCATGTATCAGGGCATTTTTGGAGTATCACACCGCCGAGGGGGTTTTAACTCTTATGCATGTTGGCGATGCTACAAGGCCTCTCCACCATTGATCTCGCCTAATCTTCGTTGTTTAATCTAGGGAGCGTGCAAGTTCATGTGTCACATCACGGAGGGGGTTTTAACCCTCACACATGTTGGAAATGTGACATTTCCTCTTCACCATTGATCTCCCTTGATATCAAAGTAAAGGTCCAGGATGGGACCCGCAGGATGGGAAGGAAAGTTCTCATGTCGAGGTAAAGGTGTAGGATGGGACCCACTCATTCCTGCGACCAATGAGAGGGTACCAAGTTGAGGATTGACAGACAAGGTGGGACCCATGTCCCATATAAATTCAAAGGTGTGCTAATTGGGAAGTTAGTATGAGTGGGGCCTGTAAAACACTAATATATTATTAAATTTTAAGGTCAACGTAAGGGGAAAGAGAAGATAAAGAAGAGAAGAGAGATAAGGGAGAGAAGATAGAAGAGAGAGAGAAGGTGTTTAATTTTAATGAGGTAGGGCCAGGGTGGCCAAGGGGATGACATGGTGTCACCTAAGGGTGCCATGTGGACCCAAAACACCATATTAACAACCATGTCAGCATAAACCAGTCAAATTTCTTGGAATAATATAGTGATTTTGCAGGTCATAATGTTGCAAGGCATTTTTGAGGGCTTAAACAACATTTCTAGGAGTTCTATTTTTCAAGAATTTAAATTCCAAAGACATATAGTCTTTGCAACTTAAATAAAAGATCTCAAAGAGAGATTTCCAATGAGTTATTCCGAATGAAAAACATAGCTCATATGAGAAAGTTACAATGGAAACAGTGCAGGGTAAAATTTCAGCACCAGTTTACTTCCATATGGAATAACTCCTTGATCATAAGTTAGTTTGGGGCACAAGAGAAATATATGGAAATACGATGAACCATGTAAGACAACCATGGATCCATATTGGGAATATGGGTACCTGAAAGTGTACAGGATGAGGGAGAAGATACATGTAGCATTCAATACCAAAAAGGGGTAATGGCTAATATTAAAATGACTATAACTTGTTGCTCATAAATTAGGATGGAACAAGGAAATAGTCATTGGAAAGGTCTTGGACATAAGAATCCATCTATTCACCCAGAAATGAGAATTAACTAGTAAAATTAACAAGCAATCATAAATAATATTTCTGGTGCACTTAAAGTGCAAAATTGTGCATAAATTTATGGAATTGTTGAATTATTTTGTTTAACAAATACTATTGCATGCACATTTTGTAGAATTAAGGGAACAAATAGAATAGAGCATAATTAGAAGAGATACCAGAGATATGGAGGATTCATAGAGAACCTACAACCATGATGATGAAGTCAGGGGGTTGTATGTCCACATGGGTAATGCAAGGACTGAATCAAATGGTCATGGAGAAGGCAAAGAGGAGAGCATATATCTACTAGAGACAACAAAGAGTCTACAAAGAGATGTGTTGAGATATACAATTGATAATGAGAAGCTTATGAAAGCTTAGGAGTAGCATAATGGCTTCAACATCAAGTTGTTGCAGAGCTTGGACAAGATAGAGAAGAAGTTGGATAGGGAAACAGATTCAAGTAAGTCAAAGGAGAACATATATCATTCCAAAAAGGAAGAATCTATAAGTGTTGGTAGACATCATCGTCATTCAACAAGACACACAGTTACAAGAATAGAAAGTAGTCTAAGTTTATCTCTTCTCATAAATCATAATAGGAGGTTTGGAGTGGATGAATTACAAGGGGAGATAAGAAAGATCAAACCTCCTAACTTTGATGGTGAGCACAAGAAATATGAGGATGCAAAGGCTTGGCTATTGGGGATGAGGAATTATTTCCAAATGGACAATTATTCCTCACGTGAAGAAGGTATAATTACAATTTACCATGTTAAGTGAAAAGAATCAATGTGGTGGGACCAAATTGTGTAAGTAAATCACATTGATGAGAAGAATATCACTTGGAGGCAGTTCAAAAAGTATTTTCAGAAGAAATACTTGTCCAATTTTATTATGATAGGAAGATGAAGGATTTGTTTGAACTCAAGCTTGGGAGCATGACCATGAATGAGTACGAGATAAAATTCTTAGAGTTGTTAAGGTATGTTGATTTCATCAAGGATGAGGAGGTTAACATTCAAATATTCTTGAGTAGACTACCTTCAATATTCGGTGATAAGATACAATATGATGATCCCAAGACATTGGAGAAATAAATAAGGAGAGTCAAGTTCCTTTATGATCAATATAGAGGAAGACCAACTTTCCAAAAGGCTTGGGAAGAAAAAAAGAAAGGTAAGACGGAGCAAAGAAAGAAAGGATACAAGCCACCATCCTTCATAAATAGTTCTCAGGGAGGACATAATTATTTTGGAAAAGGCCAAGGAAGAAACCACTCAAATGTTGGGGTTGTGAGGGAGATCACATATATAGAGATTTACCTCATAGAGGAGAAAGAGAAAATAATGTTCACAATGTACAACAAACTGATACAGTTGAAGACATCGGTAAAAGCATGCCAAGGATCTATGTAGCCTTGGACAACAAGAAAGTTGAATTCCAATCTCATATGATTAATGTGGAATGTAAGATCAATGATCAACCCATAGCTATTTTAATTGATTTAGGAGCTATCCAGAGTTAAATATATCCTAAAATTATTGAGAGATTTCATTTGCAAAGAAGCAAGCATGGGAAATCTTGGTTAGTTCAGGTAGCTACATGAGCTAAAAGAATAATCAATGAGTTGGTTAAGGGTTGTCCAATGGACATGAATGGACTGAGCACAAAGGTAGATTTGAATATCATAACTTTGGAATCATATGATTTCCTAATTGGTATGGATTGGTTAGATATGCACCATGTTTTCCTATATTGCTACAACAATGCTTTCACTTGTTTTAATGAGGAAGGGAACTTGAGAATAGTTAAGGGTATTCCAAGGGAAATATTGATCAGAGATATTTCAGCCTTGTAGTTGAAAAGAAGCTTCAGGAAAGGATGTCAAATATATGTAGCCCATGGAAGAGGTAGCTAAGGATAAAGTGTCAAGTATTGAAGATCATCCATTCTTGAAAGAATTTGAAGATGTATTTAGAGAGATATCAGGGTTTCCACCAAAGAGATATATATATTTCTCCATTAATTTGATGCATGGAGTTGCCCCAGTGTCTAAGACTCCTTATAGGATGAGTACACCAGAGCTAAAAGAATTGCAGATGTAACTTGAAGAAATTTTGAAGAAGGAGTATAAACACCCAAGTGTGTCACCTTGGGGTGTCCTAGTGCTATTTGTGAAGAAGAAGGTTGGAACCTTGAGGTTGTGCATTGATTTCAGGCATTTGAATAAGGTGACCGTGAAGAAAAAGTGTTGATCTTTTTTATCAACTGAAAGATGCAAAGATATTATCCAAGATGGACCTTAGGTCATGCTACCAACAAGTGAGGATTAAAGAAGAATATGTCAGCAAGACAACATTTAGAACAAGGTATAGCCATTGTGAATTTACAATGGTGCCATTTGGGTTGTCAAATTCACCAGCTTCCTTCATGTGTTTGATGAAAGGTATTTTTAAAAATTATTTGGATAAGTTTGTCATTGTCTTCTTGGATGACATATGTATCTACTCTAAGTTTGAATAAGAACATGATCAACAGTTGAGGATGGCACTAAAAGTATTGAGGGAGCATCAATTGTATACCAAGCTGATCAAGTGCTCATTTTATTCCAGTACCAACTGTGTTGAGTCCAAAGAAATATGGAGGTTGGAGAATGTGTATAGATTCTAGAGCCATCAACAAGATAACCATCAGGTATAGATTTCCTTTACTCAAAATGGATGATTTAATGGATTGTTTGAGTGGAGCTAGTTATTTTTCCAAGATAGACTTGAAAAGTGGTTACCATCATATAAGAATGAGAGAAGGGGATGAATGGAAAAAAACATTCAAAAAAAATGAAGGACTGTATGAGTGGCTTGTTATGCCATTTGGCTTAACAAATGCTCCATGTACATTCATGAGATTAATGAATGAAGTGCTCAAATATTTTATTGGGAGGTTTGTGATTGTTTATTTAGATGATATTCTAGTTTTCAACAATACCGAGGAGGAGCATTTAAGACACTTGAGGATGGTATGGAGGAGGTTGCAGCAGGAAAAGTTGTTGGTGAATTTGAAGAAATGTTCTTTTATGAAGAGACAACTTGTGTATCTAGGGTTTGTAATCTCTTCAAATGAATTGAATATGGATCCAGAGAAGGTGAGGGCTATAAGAGAGTGGCCTTCTCCAAGAAGTGTGTTTGAAGTAAGAAGTTTTCATGGGTTAGCGAGATTTTACAGAAAATTCATTAGGGATTTTAGCAGTATTTGTGCACCCATGTTGGATACTATAAAGAAGGAACATGGATCTTTTGACTGGAAAAAAGAAGCCGAGAAAGGATTTAGAGTGTTGAAAGAAAAGATAACAGAAAAACCTATCTTAATTCTATCAGAATTTAGGAAGACTTTCCAAGTCAAATGTGATGCAAGTGGAGTGGCCATTGGTGCAATTTTAAGTCAGGATGATAAACATGTTGCTTATTTTAGTGAGAAGTTGAATGACACTAAGAAGAAGTATTTAACATACGACAAGGAATTTTATGCTATAATTCAAGCTTTGAAAAAATGGAGACGTTACCTTATACCAAAGGAGTTTATTTTGTATACTGACAATCATTCTTTGCAGTTCATAACTAGACAAGAGAAATTGAACCAGAGACATGCCAAATGGGTAGAATTCATGCAAAATTTTACTTTTGTCATTAAACATATTACTAGGAGTGCTAAAAAAGTTGCATATGCTTTGAGTAAAAGATGTTTAATCTTGTAGGAATTCCAAGTGGAGACTTTGGGATTTGAACACCTCAAGGAGATGTACCAAGAAGACCTAGATTTCAAGGAACCTTATAAAGCCTGTGAAAATCCTTTGTTAAGAGATAGAAATCAATGGATGGAGTATATAATCCAAGAAGGACTGTTATTTAAAGGAAGTCGATTGTGTATCCCAAAATGCTCAATAAGGGACAATTTCCTGAAGGAAAAACATAGTGGAGGATTGGTTGGACATTTTGGCCATGATCAAACATATGCACAATTAAGTTCTTCATACTATTGGCTAGGCATGAGGTCTAATGTGAAGAAGTTTGTGGATAGATGCAGAATTTTCCAGTATGCTAAAGGAAAGTAATAGAACACAGGATTGTATCAACCATTGCCTATTCCAGACATGCCATGGGATGCTATAAGTATGGATTTTGTTCTGGGATTTTCGAGAACCCAAAGGAGAAATGATTCAATCTTTGTGGTGGTTGAAATTTTTTCAAAGATGGCACATTTCATACCATGTCACAAAACCAGTGATGCTACTCACATAGCAAATATATTTTTCAAAGAGATTGTGAGATTGCATGGGTTACCCAGGAGTATAGTCTCAAACAAAGACTCAAAATTTGTGGGACACTTTTGGAGGACTTTGTGGAAGAAGTTGGGGACCAATTTGTCTTTTAGTTTAGCATATCACCCTTAGACAGATGGACAGATTGAGGTAGTGAATATAAGATTAGGGAATCTACTAAGAAGTTTGGTAACAAAACGTAACAGTCAGTGGAATCAAATTATGCCACAAGCGGAGTTTGCATATAATGACTCACCAAACATTAGTACTGGTAAGAGCCCATTCCAGATAGTGTATGGAATTCATTCAAGAGGAATTTCAGAATTGAGAGATTTGGGGAAAGATAAATTTCGAAGTGCAGGAGCACAAGATTTCGTTGTAGAGATACATAAGTTACATGATCAAATCAAAGGACAACTACATGATAAAAACCATAATTACAAGGACATAATAGATCAAAGGAGAAAAGAGGTGAATTTTGAGATTGGAGACCAAGTCTTGGCACATCTAAGGAAGGAAATATTTCCAGGAGGGAAATATAATAAACTAAAGATGAAGAAAATAAGACCTTGTAAAATCCTAAGAAAATTTGTTGCAAATGCTTAGAAGATTGAACTGCTAGAGGACATTGCAATTTCACCAATATTCAATGTAGCAGACTTATATCCTTACAAGATGGATGAAACAGGAGGGACAGATGATCAAGAGAAGATTCAGTGGATGCGATAGATTCCCATAGCAGAGAAGCCTCAAATAGAGAAGATTTTAGATCAGAGAATTGCTAAGAAAACTTTTATTATGAGTATCTAGTCAAATGGAAGAATCATCCAGCAGAAGATTTAGTTGGATAACTGAAGCAGACATCCATAAGCATGGAAAGGAAGTGGAGGAGCTCATGGACAGGATCCCATGAATATTTTTATCCAGAGGAGTATGATGCAGGAGCATCATTGACATCATTAAATGAGGCGCAGTGGAAGATGACTCAACACCCAACACAACACATTGTAACTGGTTTGGATCCCAAGGAGGACACATCACTTTAATTTTGAGACCTTTGTAATTAAAGATCCCATGAGAACTTTAAGCTAGAGCCATTATATATGCTCCAAGAGATTGTAATTTCCTTTAATGCCTATAGGGTTGTACAGATTTTGAGCGTCGACTCATATATGAGATTGTAAATGTTCATTTATTGTAATAAGCTTAGTAGTAGGATGTTCTTAATTGTGATATGAAAGAACTAGAATATTCTTGAGGGAAGGCTCAAGAATCCCCTCATGTATTAATAAATGTAATCTATGCCCAAAAGAGGATGTTGAAAAGAATCTGGAAGTTGTTGTTGTTGAAGTCAGTTGAAACTCTTATAAAACTATTGTTCAAGTAATATAGAGAGAAAAATTGATCACACATTTCTGTGACTGTGAATTTGTTTATCTCTGAGTAATTGGATAAATGCTATGTTTTATCTTTGTGTTTGTGTGTGTGCACCTAAATGGTTGGTTGAATGAGTTCTAAATGCTATTATAAGTCTCAATTGTTTCTCTTCTGAAATCTTGGTGTAAGGAGTGCATAGTGCTAACACAAGGAGTGCGGAGGCTGAACCATCTACAGGTTCAGAAGCTCAGGAGAGATAGTGTAAGTTTACATAGATCGAGCGCAAGGAGTGCGCCTACACTCAGAGTAGTGCAAAATCTCATAGGGGAGACAAAGTACAAGGAGTGCATAGAGCCAACACTTTGTTAAGTGTTGATCAAGCTCAGAAGAGATAGCGCAAGGAGTGTGTAGGTGACTTTTTCAAGTCCCAAGCTCAGGAGGGTACCGTAAAGTGTGCACCAGAGGTTGAGTTGTCTAAGTGACGAAGCTCAAGGAGGGATAGCGAGAGTGAGTCCCCAAGAGGAGAAATCCCTTTGTTTTTAGGGTCTAATGGATGAGATCTATTCGGGAGGAATCATAATACCTCACAGTCATTGGATAAAGGAGAAGGAACATGGTATTTAAACCCCAAGTCCTTTGGACTTCGCTGCTCCAACAATTTTGAGTTGTTTGTTGCAAGTGAGGCACGAAGCCCCAAAGATCTGAAGTCATAGAGTGAATCTACACCGTAGATCAGTCGGTGTGTGCGAGTCGTTGGATCCCCAAGTAATTCGACGATTTGACACTCTGGGAGAATTTAGTCGTTATTGCACGGAGTGGAGGATTCCCCGAAGTCCCGAAGCCTGGATTCAATCTTGACCGTTCATTGACAGGTAAACGTGGACCATAGATTTATGAGTTGTTCGAAATTCGACTATTCAGAAGGTTTTGGGTGACAATTGTTTTGGCGTGGAAAAGTCTTGAAGCCCGAAGCTATTCTTAACCGTAGATCGTGTCAATGAGTGTGGATCATTGATCTATGAACTCTTCGGGAGTTCAACGATTCATCTATTTGGGAGAAGTGTGTTCTTTAAAGGTTGGAGCGAAGAAACTCCCGAAGTCCGAAGTTTCTGCATCGGAGTAAACACTTTCAAATTAAGCTCGAGGTATTAGGACCGAGGTCACGTACACTACTCCACTAGAGCAAGAGGACCCTCACGAATACAAACTTTTGCATAGTGAGAAAAGAAAAGGCCTATGGTAAGAATTCTAAGAGTTCTTTGAGGACCCGAGAGCTAATTTAGATCCAGAGGAAGATCTTAGACCAGGAGGTCGTGTAGGCCCATAGGGGGTTTGCATCAAAGTTTTAACAAGGATTCAATTTATGGTGCACCTATAGAATATAATCAAAATAAGATTACTATACTCTGTGAGAATACCGCGCATGTTCAAACATTTTCAACAGAAGTCCTAACTATGTTTAGAACGAGTAAAATGATTCAAAATGATTTAATCATAGACTGGAAACGAGAGAAGTAAAACAAAGAAAATATAAGCCCTATATTAAATCATGCTAAGGTAAAATTGGATCACAGAGTTCACAGAATCCTGGGTTCAGTCGATAAGCCTTATAAGTCCAGGTAAATACTCTTCGGACCATAGGCTGACCAGAAGCAAGACACACCGGGACCGAAATACATTTTACAGTCATGACATTTACATGGTAGATACATATAGAAAACAAGATATAAAGAAGTTCACTAAGGCAAATGATACAGAGACACACTAAGCATAGCCAACGGAATAACGTTTAAACACGATTGTAAACTAACATCCTAAATTGCTCAGGAATCGTTACAAAGATAATAAGCTAGAAGCACAAGTTTACGAGTTATATAGGAAGCCAGAATGAGTAAAGGAGATTCAATAAAATCTTACCATTTAGGGACACCACCCTTGGAGTCGATAAAGACAAACCAACCGCAAGCCGGAGAAACTATGAATGCTCTGGTTCTTGCATATAATTTCAATGTGAATGAAAATGGGATTATGGACAATCATACCTTCAACACTGTAAATCAAGAACTCTCAAAAGATATGGAAGGGTCCAGTAAAACATCAAACCTCTCGAAAAACCTCTCAGGATGAACGCAGAGCTGAGAAAACGAAACTGAAAAGTGCGAAATGAGCCAAGTTTGGGAGAGGTCAGAAGGGTTAGGATCCGACAAGAAAACCATAACACATGTAAGCCTAATAAGGCTACATGTATGCTTCCTTAGGACAGTTGTCGATAAAATATCCTCAAGATGGTAAACCCTACAGGTGGTGCATACAAGATCAATGCATGGTAAATGATTCGTATGACACTCTGTTTAACGAAGAAAAGTTGGTAAGAATTAAATTAATAAACTGTACCATAACCCAAATTAATTCCCTCGTAAAAACTTCATAATAAATCCCCTTAAGTAATAGTTGTTCTTTCGTATGCCACGTGATATTCATCGAATGATATAGAATGAAAAACATTTTATATATGAGCTTACCTTAACATGAAAATACAATACAAATATGGTACGCCTAATACATTGACTCATATATGGTATGAAACGACTAAAGGGTTATAAAAACAAATGTTAGAGTGTCGAGTGGAGAATGTATAGCCATGGGGGGGGGGATCTACCCAACAAACAAACCCTCTTGCGACCCTTATACATGGCATTGGTCGTGTCCTCAATAGTAATGACTACATATACATAAGAAGTGGATTATGAAACTTAGTAAAAACAATCATATATATAGGTTATCAAGTACCTAGTCTTAGTGGAATAAGAGTTAGGTTAGTTTTTGTAAACATGATGTATAATGAAGCACTATATTGTTAAGTATTAAGTTTGCTCAATTATTTATAGTATAAGATACTATAATAAGTTATGAGAAGTTGGAAGGAATATTCTATGTAATCATTTAGTCTCTATTGTTTTCTCGTTCGTAATAAAACGATGAAAGAATAATGAGACTATCGTATGTTAAAGGAAAATAAGGAAAAACATAAAGGTAGGAATAAAAGAAATTAATAGACTTGTATGCGACAATTATGATGATGAGAAATCATTAGATTATTATGATTGTATATATAAAAAAATGTGAATGGAATTTAAGGTGTGTGATAGTTACCTTGGATAAGGCTGGAGCCGAGGGAGAATTGGGTGGATAGGATTGCCTAATGTGTGAGGTATGGAGGGTGCCTAGAGACTCCATTATTGCAACTGGATTTCTTGGAGCCACAACTCTGAGACTTTTTGGTTGGAATGTACTGGATCCTTGGAAGGGAAGTGGGATAGCCTGAGGGATTGCGGTGCAGAGAAGGGAGTATGCTTCCTTGGGTTGTGCAGGCTGAGGGGGATGAGACACTATTGGTTGGAATTTCTATAGGAGTTTGGTACCTTGGCCTAGACACCATTTGTGTTGTTGTGAGACCTAGTTGGCGTAGGTAGCGTTTTCCCTGGTGGGGTCATAGCCCTAGCTCGTGGGTGACCTGCTATTGAGAGAGCTAGAACAACAATGTCTATGGATGGGTGGAACATTTGAGGTTTGCAACCAGTTGGTGATTTCATAAAAGATAAGTGTTATTCTTATATTTGTTTTCCACTATTATGTATAATGTGAATTTATATGCGGTGCTTAATTTCTGTTGGTGTGCATGTGTATAATTCTATATATTATTGTGTGTTATGCATAAGTTATGCATGAGATTGCATATTATCTGGACTACATAAATGTATCATATGCAGGACATATTGTTATAGATTAGTATTAGAGCTATGTTGGGAAACATTATTCACAGTATCAAATAAATGTTGAGTGAGGTTAAATAGTTTTGAAAATACAATATGGATAGAGCTAGAATTGTAGTGACATATGCCCATAAGTGAATCTAGGGTGTGTTACAATGGGTACAATATCAAAATGTAGTAGAATTAACAAGCATGGATTAACAAATTCACGACAACCAAGTGTTCATGTTTAAAAATAAACATAACCACACTAAAGAAGCACATTCCATGTAAATTAATAGTAAATATCATCCAATTTTAGATTTATAGATAAAGATGGAGCACTTATCTTTTAACTGTAACATCCCTCTCTATCGAACACACTTTTATTGACTTATTCTTTGAGGACACTTGCGTGCAAGTGATCCGCTTATGGTACATTGTGATTTCGTTTCGATTATGGATTATACATGATGATGATGATGTGTTGTGACTTATTGTTATTTGATATATATGTATTGACATATGCTATTGACGAGTTTTCCCGAGTGTGCAAGACACATGACAGATTATGGATGTTGATGGCATCAATGGACTTCCTTGGACTTTGGATTGAGTCAGGGAGTGGATTGTATTTTGTTTGAGTATTTCATTTTACGCACATGCGACATATGATTGATTATAGCATGATTTATATATATATGGATCATTGATGGTGTTTTTGTCAATGGATGCAGGCCGAGGATGCTTGCTAATCTGAATCACATAAGGAGTAAAGAGGCCATGCCATAAATTGAGGGAGAGGTGTGGCAACATCCCTATCACAACCTACTAGCAATCCTGTCGTGGTCTGAACTGTAGGTTAACGATTACCTAGTTTGAGAGGTCCATGATGTTGTGAGGGAAGATTGAGACAGTCGCTCAAGAATATTTCTAAGGGGCACACAATAAGGGAGAGTCTTTATTCCTTAGAAACCCTTAGTCTCTCACAAGGTTGAACGAATGAAGTGTTGACTCCAAGGGCTGGACAAACTTCTAAAACCAATCAAAGGCAAGTGACACCCTTGGAGCACGGATGTCACATACCCACTACGACATAATAAATTTTTCGCTCTTCCTCAAGGGATAGAATCCCCGAATTCCTACGGGGGCCTAGCACAGGCTAGCTCTTTCCTTATCCACCTCCATGTGATCGTTGGTTATGACCACAGGCCAAGCCAAGAGGCGCCTTTCACATTTCGCGACTCAGCGATGCAAGATAGTCAAGTCTTTCGACTCTTCAAACCTCGAAAGGGCTGGCGAGTGACAAGCTCCCTGCTTGGGTCTTGTCCACGTGACCCTGTTCCGTGACCACGCGCTTAATCGACAAGGCACTTATCGGCTTTTCGCGATTCGGGGAATCGCGATGCAATGTCTCTTCCTCTCCCTTTCAAATCCCCGAAACTCCGAAATCTCCGAAGTTCCCTTCCAAAGGGAGATCAACGACTGTAAGCCTCCCCTGATCCGATGGTTTGGATCTTTTCGGGATTTCATGGATCAAGAATCCCGACTCTCTTACCTGCTAGCCAAAATACCAAAATATCTCTGCTGAGAGATCAACGGTCCATGTCCCTCTTGAACCAATGACTACGATCCGACTAGATCAACGGCCCACAGCCTTTTGGGGTTTCGAAATTCATGATTTCACAATTCCGTTACAAACAATACTTATCCACGATTTCACACACCCACTCCAACAATATGTCGCGTTTCGCGACTTCGGGAGTTTCAATACAAAGCGCCCCGGTTCCTTGTCCTCGGAACTTCCGAAATCCCGAACCCCGGTATGCCGAAACCTGTTGTTGTTCCGTGACCTGGTACTACTCCATAAAATGCTTTCGGGATTTTGCGTTTCAGGACTTCGCGAATCATGTTGCTCCAATTCCTTGTCCTCTCGTACTCCCGGTATCCGAAGTACCAAAGTGTCGAATCCTGAAATTCTGGTCCTCCTTCTCCTGAGCGAGGTCAATGGCTCAAAGCCTCTCCTGATCCAACGACTCAGATCCTTTCGGGGTTTTATGAGTCAAGAGTTCATAACTCTTACCTCTCGTTTTCCCGGTAACTGAATTACCAAAATCTCCTTTTGGGGATTTCCCCGAAACCTCAACCGCGTGCACCTTTTGGGACTTCGGGATTTGCGATTTCACGAATCCGTCGCGACCAAACTCTTGGTCCTTCAACCTCCTGGTATCCGAAGCCCCAATGGGTTCGGATCTCTGCCACGTGTCCTCTGAAATGGATGGTCCCGATACTTTTGTTGTTTCGCGTACCGAGAGTTTGAAACTCTCGGTACCAAGACCACAGCCTCCTCTACGTCCCGAACTCCGAATAGCCAAAATACCGAAATCTGGTGGCTCCTTTCCTGTATCAGGATTTCGCGAACCGAGAGTTCGCGATGCAGCGACTCCACGATTCTAGTCCTTCAATCTTCCGGTATCCAAAGCCCCGATGGGTTCGGACCTCTGCCATGTGTCCTCTTAAATGGACGGTCTTGATCTTTTCGAGACTTTGATGAGTCCTCACCTTTGCGTATGCGAGGGTTAAACCTTGTGTAGCTTCTCCTAGATTCGATGGCTATCGGCTATCCACGCGAGATCTGACGAACGCTGTAGCTCCTCCCTGAGCTCACGCTTTCTTCCTGATTTTGGAATATTTCAACGCTTCAAAGGTCTCAACTTTCGATCTTCTACTGCAAGCTGACTATTGGGTCTCGTCAGCACTTTACGAAAAGTGTTGTCCCTCCTGAGCTTTCTCAGCTATGAAGGAATTAAGAGCTTCGTGCTCTTTCTCCTGGGCTTGACTCTTAGAAGAGTCTTCCGCGCACCCCTTGCGCACATTCGTCAAGTCCAGGACTTGGGTGAGTCTCGACCTCTACTTGCCTTGCAGGGAGCCGGTGCATAACTACACTACCTCTCCTGAGCTTAACATAATTCATCCTCTAAGGGACTCTAGACAACTAGGAAGGCTGGCATGTGTACATGAGACTATGCCTAAGGTCGACGATCTCACAGTTAGTGGCTCTAACTCAAGCAGCCACAGGACACAAGAATTTACGAGTACTAATCATGTCCTATCCATAAAGTTTCTTACTGGCCTAAATACACAACCAAGCAGTAAGGAAAGGGACACAGTATATCCATTCAGAAATCAAGCACAATTCCCGAAACATACCCAGTATAACCAAATTCATGCCCAGTTACCGTTAAATTACACAGAGTAAGAAATCACTTATCTATTACAGGTTGCCGCCAACCAACTGACTGTGGGTGTTCGTCCTTCCACCCGACCATAGGCACAGAGGCATTCATTCTTAGCACTTTGGCCACCCCCGTGCCAAGCTATGATATCACCAGGGAATTCTCACGGTTCTCGAGGGTTCTTTCTCTGTTTCAACTCCTGTTCAGGTCTTGTTTTCTGCAACTCGGAGCTTTCTCACTCAGTTGTGGCCTCGGCGAGGTTTCTCAGATGCTCTTCGGCATCAAGCTTGCAACCTTCTGTTCTTGATTCGTTGGAGAGCTTCGCGCTTCTCCCTTGTGAGCTTCCGCCCTCCTCGTCTAGTGTCGGGTGTCTAGCGTCTCTTCTCCCGTGTGTGTGTCCCTCTTACCTTGGGAGGTTTTTGCCGACCTATCCTGTTCCTTCTGTCAGAAGGAAGCTCAGGTCTACAGGTCCCTGTGGTACTTCGAACTGACAGCCCAAGTTTCCATTCATGGGGGTGGTTGGTGATTCAACCACCGGTCCTTTTTTCATTGACTGATTTTCTTTCCTTGGGATTCGAAGGAGGTTTGTCATCCTTATCAAGGGAGGTTTGGGGTTATTTGATATATGAACCCTCTCTTATAGTTTTCACATTCTTCCTCTAGTGATATCATGGCCAGTACTTTCAAGGCTTCACCCCCGCAGTTAGTTATTGACAACTCAAACAATAATATATTTACATTTTCCTCATGCATTAGCATGGTAATTCCTATTCTATGATTAATTACAAATTGGGGGAAACATGGGTGTTACGACGGAGGTGCGTCATGAAGGACACATCATGTAATTAAAAACTTGAGTCAATAAATCTAGGTGGCCTAGAAAACATTTAAATGATTAGACCTTGTTGGATTAAAATAATTAATTAAATAGTGAATTTATTAATTATAAAGCACAATAAAAGTCTAAGCCTAAGTTTAAAACTAAGTCCAAGTCTAAATTTAATTAAGGGAATAAATGAATTACATCATAAGTTAAAAGATTGAAGAATAATCAAACTCTAAATTAATTAATTAAATAAAATAAAAAAGTTAATTAATTGTGTATGTGGACATGTGTCAGTGAAGAAATTTCTATAAAACAAATGGTGTAGAAGGAAAATGGATCTCACTTATTCTTGGTAAGATTATGCTGCCAAAATTATTGTAGACTATGTTTTACTTGTGAGAGTTGGGATACCAAGCTTGGAGCTATTGTGTTTTGTTTTTGTGCTTGGCCCCTTTGCGGCTTGGGGGATAAGTAGGAAGAAGAGTACCCCTAGCGTTGGTTGGGAGGTACCGATGAAGTCTCTGGATTAGCAAGTGAAGATAAAGAATTGCGCAAGACATCGAATCGATGACCATCTTCATACACCATAAATATGGGGTCACGGTATTTTTTTTTATTTAGTTCAAATTTGTGAATTGTTGTATATGAGGATTGACTAATGAAACAATTGGGTTAATGGAATAAAATGTTGTTTTTCTTATGTGCTAAAATGGTTATTCTGTTGTTAATGGATGTAATAAGATGAATAGTTAGTTGGTGAATAACAAATCCCGCATTGTGTTGAATATGATTATACCTATATAATGCTCCTAAGTATTTCATAAATTTTCTTTTTGAGATTGAATTTAAGAATGCAGTCGAATTTAATTGTGAATGGTAGATCCAATTCGAACTTGATGTATTCGAATGACTGTTAAATTAATATTATTCTGAATTATATATACCTTGAGTATTCTGTGGAGTTTTGACTGTAATCATTAATTCCGTTAAGATATTGAAGTAACTTCCCGTTTGGTTTCAGAATGAATTTTATTTTTGGATAAATAATCGTTGGAGTTCATGTTTCATTAGAGTAACGGAGTTATAATTGAGTCTCAAACTTCGGTTTAATATAATTAAGCCCCACAAATCCATTCATACATGACTAATTTAGGAGTCAACTTAATATTTGACAAAGAGATTTGATCTCTTTGTTCAATGTTACTAATAATTTAATAACCGTTTTAAGTTTCGATATATATTAATGTCTAAATTTAGATTAGAATATACAATTATATTCTAATCTAATGTTAATAATTAATAGTAAAATTAAAAAAAGAAATATATATAATAATGATTGTTTAATAGATCATTAATAGTTGAGTAAAAGCGATAACACCAAATGCTCAATTAAAAAAAAGTTAGTAGATGTGTTAATGAAATATATACATGAAAGAGTGTGTATTAAATGCCTATTTAATGATTTATTTATGGTTTATATTTAAATACGTTGTGCATCCTTGAAAATGTCGACTTGAATACCCGAATTACTCTTTATTATGATATCGGTTGAATTCCTTGACTCAGTCTTGAATTTTAGTAGTTCAAATAATGAACCGATCTTTTAGTCACTTAAGGTTGAATCTTAGAAATTGAATTTTTAAACTAAGAATGGTTATGAGTATAGATATCATCGAGCGTTAGCCCTTTTACATTATTATATGCTGTTGTAACTTGACCCTCTTCATGTTTTTGCAAAGGTAATATTTATGGCCTATTGGATTATGTTGACGTTGAATGTAAATTGATTAATTACCTATAATGTTGATACTACAATTATTTCTCTTAGGTTATATAATTATTGAATAGATAATTGTGTGACTTGTTATTTTAAAAATATATATATGCTACTTCGTTGTTCTGTTTATATTTGTGTTATGTATGGAGGGGATGTTACATATGGTATTAGAGCAGGTTCAACTTTATGACAACAAACCTGTTATGTCTTCCATTGTGTTATTTTTAAATGATTAAAATTATATCGCTAATTAAATTTTGAAATTTTACATGCACATAATCATGGTTAGAGGATGCATGGGAAGTAGACGATGTGGTGCTGGAGGAAGAGGTGTGACACCTCTGATAGTATCCACGCCAGAGGGGTCTAACCCCCAGAGAGAAGAACATACCATTGGGCAGGAGCAGTTTGTTGTGGGAGATGTAGTAGGTATGATGAGATCCTTCCAGAGGATCTCAAAGGCATTGATTAACTGCCTAGATCGAGATGAGGGCAGAGTGTCTGTACCCAATGAGGGTTCACAGCGTGCTTCAACTGGTAGTAGTAGTATATACAGAAAACTTGAAAAGGCGAAGTTTCCCAAGTTCATGGGTACCACGAATGGCTCAGTCGCCAAGGCATGGTTGGAGAATATGGTGATGTGCTTTGCACTTCATGATTATACCTCCAACATGAAGGTCTAAATGGTGGTCTTTCAGCTGAAGGGGAGTGATATTCTATGGTGGAAGACGCTCCTACCTCAACTAAACATGGTCGTCGAAGACGTGTCATGGGAGTTGTTTGAGGAACGGTTATGGGAGAGGTACTTGTTCGAGGAATTCATTGAGTGCCAACTTAATGAGTTCAACACCTTACCACAGGGTGGTCATACAATGCCAGAGTATGATTCAAGATTTATGGAGCTACTTAGGTATGCTCCACATCTGAATACAGAAAATTTAAAGGTCAATAAGTTTGTGTTCAGTATTAACTTCAACATTTGTGCGAAGGTGAGGATTCTAATGCCTCAGATGTTGCATGATGCAATTTAGAAGGCCCTCATAGCTAAGGAAGAGATGAACAATGGGGGTTAGGGAGGGACTCCTTCTAGATTGATTGGACATACAACATCAGGAGCACAATAGCATCAAAAACCAACCAGACAGACTTCAAGGCATCGAGATACGTCCAGAGGACCTATTTTCACGACACCACAATGACAGACTCCTCAACAGAGGACCACAACAGCAACAACAACATTGTCCGCAACAACAACATCAGTTTAGTCTTGTTCAAAAGAACAGACCAGGATAACAGAATGTTAGGCCAATAACTTCTACTTTGGGGACCAGGAGCACTGGACCGAAGATTGCATGTTGGACATGTGGAGAGCCACATTACCAGCAAGACTGCCCGATTAAGAAGGCCAGAATGGCAGGATCATCAGGAGCCACTACAATTGGATATTTGGGCAAGGCCTACATGATACATGCAGCGATGAACAACCGCTAGGCCGGGCACCATACCATTGTACTTGAGACGCAGGTACGATCACCAATCAAACTTTTAGTATTTTGATATATCTAGGTGCTACAAAGAGCTTTATCTCTAGTGTAACACTAAAGAGAATTAAGGTAAAGGCAGTCGAGCAGGATGAGTTCAGATACATAGAAATGGCATCGGGTGCCAAACAGAAGGTTGGAGGAAAGGTTACAGACTGTAGCATTAACTTGGGATATTTTGTAATGAAGGCCAACCTATATGTCACGATCTTAGGATCTTATGACATAGTGATTGGTATGGATTGGTTGGAATCGCATGATGTGATACTTAACTATAAGAAAAAATGGTTAAGTTTGACAGATGATTTGGGAAGGAGTAGAGTGATTGTAGGAAGGAATCAGGGGGTTTCCTTGAGATTTATATATTCCCTACAACTACAGAAGAGTATGCGCAAGGGGTGCAAGCTTTATGCAATCTTAGTGCTAAATGAAAAGGGTGAGGCAGAATGATTAGAAAATATTCATGTAGTGCAAGAGTTTGCAGATGTGTTTCTAGAAGAGTTGTTGATTAATTGGGTTGGTTTTCATTGATGTCAACCCTTGAAGAAAGTTTGGTAGAGAATTCTGGTAGCACAATGGTTAGGGTAATGGACCCAAGGTTGTTTCATGTATAATGGTATGAGTTTTAATATATTTGAATGTAAGACTATTCTATATGGATAGTACATGTCATTCCATTTCCGTTGGTATGTGGAACGTCACATAACTCCTCACGGTTAGAGAGTTATGGCCATGACAATTTGGAGAACCCGGGTTTGGGTAATGGACCCAAGTTTGTTTGATGGATAATGGTATGAGTTTTGATATATTTGTAGGCAAGAATATTCTATATGGATATTACATGTCATGCCATTTCCAGTGGTATGTGGAACGTCACATAACTCCTCACGGCTAGAGAGTTATGGCCATGTGAAGTTGGAGAACCCTCATGAGTCATCTAGAAGCCCCAAAAGGTCAAAGTAGTCAAAGTGGTTTAAGAGATTTTAGAAAGTAAATAATAAAGTGAAGTGATGAGTGTACTATAATTCAAAGTGAATACAAAATAAATTATTTAAATGATAAAGTTAATGGAGAAATTAGAAGTGGGTTAACCCTAAAATAAGGAAAGTGGGTTAAGATGGTTAAAATGTAACCCCTTGAGGAAGCTACATGAAAGTATAAATAAGAGGCAAGGCTCTCTAATTTTAATAAAACTTGAGCATATTGAATATTTACAAGTAACTGAGGTAATCAAAGTATATCTAAGCTGAATTTCAGAGGGAAGGTGAAGTAAAGAAGACTGAAATTCAATGGAGGATAAATTCTTTTGATGATGCTTTCTAAGGTATGTTATTTATAGGTCATCTCACCATTTTCATAATAATGTTTTTTCTAGAATGATTCAGACCGTGAAATTGGGAGTTCGTTGAGGAAACATATCCAAGTATCTTTGGTACAAATTTCATCTTGTGGGTCGTTGTATTTTTGGAGTTACACTCCGTGGAAAATAGGGTTTGTGGCTAGTCCCGAAACTAGTATAAAACATGTGTTTCGGTAAAAATGTCATAACTTATTCATAAAAGATCCAAATTCAGTAAGACCAAATGTATTGGTTAGAGTAAAGTCTTTAGTATTCTGTGTGCAATTTTCAGATCCATACATCAAATATTCTGTGTGGGTCACGCTCTACAAGTTCGCTCTCTTGAATAAGCCAAAATTCAACAAGGTATGACATTTTTGATATAACGCCTTTTCTGAGAGGTTCCAAGTAGTGAAAACTGGAGGAATTGCATAAAATACACTGAAGAACATTGTGTGTTATTTTTAGTTCTTTATTCATTACAGGTACACAATTATTATTATTTCAAGTTAGGTACAGGTTTATGCATGGTTGATGCATGGTTCAGGTTATTGGTACAGGTTGTTTGGTGCAAGTTGATTGGTACAGGTTTACAAGAGTATATCTCACAGTGATAGTGTGATAGTGGTTCCATCATTCTACCTCTATGTCATGGAAGTTGGACGAGGCAAGGACAAGTGGTTGTAGCCACCTTTCGGTTGTAGCCAGAGAACAAAGGGGGTTGTAGCCTCCTACTTGTTGTAGCCAGAGAATTGGGGAGTTGGAGCTTCCCTCAGGTTGTAGCCTGAGAAACTAGGGGGTTGGAGCCTCCTTCCAGTTGTAGCTGGAAAACAAAGGAAGTTGGTGCTTCCAATCAATGTAATTCTTCAAGACATATAAGAAAAAACATTCCGTGGTTTTCTCCCGCTTTGGGTTTCCACGTAAAAACATTGGTGTACTGTGTATGTGTATGATTGCTCATTTGTTCATTGTTTATTTACTTTGCAATTATTGGATGATAATGCTACATTGATATAACACTTGCATTATATGGTTAAAAGGGATATTATTGCTCTATTACTGATTCACCCCCCTCTCAGTAATCCAACAATTGGTATCAGAGCAGGTTCCTTCAGAATTCAATTTAACCACTGAAAGGTAGATCATGGAGATAAACAACATGTATAAAAATGGAATACCACAGTTTGATGGACATAATTATATATTTTGGAGCATAAGGATGAAGACATATATACAGACACATGGATTTGAAATTTGGAAATCAATTGTAGATGGATACAAAGAACCAGCAGTTCCGCTGATAAATGAAAAAGAAATGAAACTCGGTTAGAATAATTCCAAAGCCACAAATTCACTTCTGAATGGTCTTTGTGAATCGATATTCACCAAAGTTGCACATTGTAAATCCGCTAAAGAGATTTGGGACAAACTTCAAAATATTTATGAAGGAGATTCAAAATTCAAAGCAACAAAGCTTCAAACTTATAGAGGTCAGTTCGAACAACTAAAGCTGAAGGAAGATGAGAATATTGTAGCTTACTTCTTACGAGTCGATGAAACAGTAAATGCAATCATAGGATTGGGAGAAGAAATCAAAGAATCTGTAATTGTTCAAAAGGTACTAAGATCTCTCCTTATGAGATTTGAGCCTAAGATATCAGCACTAGAAGAAAGAGCAGATCTAAACTCAATAAGCTTGGACGAACTACATGGAATCTTCACAAAATATGAAATGAGAACTGAACAGGAAAATCCAGATATAAAAGAAACAGCCTTCAAAGCATCCAAAAGGTCAAAGAAAAAGGGAAATCAAAAGGAAAAAGAACATAGCAGCAATAGTGACATCTCGGAATATGATGAAGAAGCGACCAACTTTGTCAGAAGATTGAACAAGGGAACCGACAATAGATATAGAGGTAAGCTTCCTTTGATTTGTTTTAATTGTGATGGTATTATTCATTTTGCTAACAAATGTCTTCATAAGAAAAATAAGAGAAATGATGAAGTTTACTCAAATAGAAAACAAACATATAAAGGAAAAAAAACCACAAAGAATTTTTTCAAGAAAAACTTATGCACCAAAGAGGACATCTCATCATCAGATGAAGATGAAGTCAGTGATAGTGAAACATAAAGAGTTATATTCATGGCAGTAGAAGACTATGATAAAGAAGACACCGAAGAAGAATACGAAGAGGCCGAAGAATAATATGAAGAGGCAGAAGTTGACTACTGAGAAGAATTGTTGTGTGCATAGAAGTTATCAGAAGAGAAAAGAAGAAAAACAAGAAGCTACAAGTGGAACTAGACAAGAAAGAAGACACTCGAGAACTAGAACAAAGGATCACAAATTTGAAGGTTCAAATAGAAGAAGATAAAAGAATTGAAGAAGCACTCAAAGAACAGTTAGAAGGAAGAGACATGATCATTGGAAATTTGGAAGCGTATATTGTCACATTAAGAAAGGATCTTCAAAAGAAAAATGTGCTGAACAACTCAAAATTTTTGGATGACATTATCAACAGTCAAAAACCTCATCATGACAAGTTCGGACTTGGATACAATCAGACAGAAAATGGATCAAGCTCCAAAACAACAGAAAAAGAAACATATCCCAAAATCTATGCAGAAACAATCAAAGGGGATAGGAAGGTCTACAAAGAAAATTACAGGGACACTCCTCCACTGAGAAGATGAAGATTTCAGAATCAATGACCGACATAAATAGATAGGTTTTAGGAAGAAAAATGATTCATAAGAGCACCTATTTTCAAAATATCTTCAACTCCCAGGTATCAAACTATATTTTTTGGTTTATGTTATGTATGTAATAATTTTAGACATAAAGCTATGAATTTTAGAGCTAACAATAGGAACATAAACAACTTTGAAAGTCATACACAAAAGGGTTATCCAAGAAGGCCTAGTGAAACAAAAAGAAGAAGTTACAACATGTTTGAATCATTGAGCATTGAAGTGGAATGCTACAAGTGTAACAACTTTGGACACATGGCCAATGATTACAGAATGACAGTCCCTCCTAGAGAACCACAATAGAACGACAACATACATGAACTTCAGAAGAGGACATGGATACGAAAGCAGAATCAGTATAGCAATGAAGAATGCACACTTGCTCTACAAGCTAAGCAAAAGAAACATGGTTGGTATGTTGACAGTGGTTGTTCAAAACATATGACATGTGATAAAGACATGTTTCTTACATTAAGAAAGGAAAGAGATGGACCAGTCTCCTTCGGAAATGATGATTTAGCTAAAATCATTGGAAAAGGCATAGTCATAATTGGAAACAAGAATACCAAGGCATAAAATGTTCTACTAGTAGAAGATATGAAACATAACCTTCTAAGTGTGAGTCAAATGTGTGACCAAGGTCATAGAGTTACTTTCGATTCACAAAAGTGCGAGATAAGAAAAGAAGGTTCAGGAAAATTGATTGCAACATCTGCGAGAACTCCAAGCAACATATATGTATTAAGTGAAATTGGAAATGAAAAGTGTTGTTTAGAAAAGGAATATGAAAGTTGGATATGGCACAAAATAATGGGTCACATACACTTTGATAACCTTGTCAAAATCAACAAAAAAAAAGCATTTAGAGAAATGCCCCAGATCATGAAACCAACCAACACTTTATGCAAGCATTGTCAACAAGGAAAGCAAACAAAGACCATGTTCAAATAAAATGAATACTCAACGACAAGACCACTAGAAATTGTGCATACTGATCTAGTTGGACCAACTACAACAAAGTGTTTAAAAGGTGAGAAATACTTTATGTTATTAGTTGATGATTATACAAGAATGACTGCAGTTTTCTTTCTCGGGAATAAGTCAGAAGCTTTTGAAAACTTCAAGGTCTATAAGGAAATGGTTGAAAATCAAATGGATTCAAAAATCAAATGTTTGAGATCCGATAATGGGGGAGAGTTCACTTCAAAGGAATTTATGGACTATTGCAATACACATGGAATAAAAAGTAAATTCTCTGTTGCTAGGACACCTCAACAGAATGGAGTTGTTGAAAGAAAGAACAAGACAATACAGGAAATAGTTCGAACAATGCTAATGGATTCCAAATTGACATATATATTTTGGACACATGTAGTGCATACAAGGGTTCACATTCAAAATAGAGTAATGCTCAGAAACAACACTGACAAAACTCTCTACGAGCTATGGAAATGAAGACCAACAAATGTGAAGCACTTCAGAGTATTTGGAAGCAAATACTACATCAAAACAGAAGATGGCAGAATGGGAAAGTTTGACTCTCATGTGGACAAATGAGTACTTGTTGGTTACTCAAATACAAGGAAACCATACAAGTGTTACAACCTAAGGTTGAACAAAGTTGTGGAAAGCATCAATGTAACAATTGATGAAACAGGCAGATGAGAATTAAAGGAAGAAGAAAATGAATCAATGGAACAACTTTACGAAGAAGAAGCAGAAGATGAAGAAGAAGTAGAAGGGGAAAATTAATAGGATCAGACATAAGTAGAAGAGAAAGTTCAACAAGTGCCTCCAAAGACACCTAGAAAATGAGTATAGAAGAATCATCCTTCAGATCAGATTATCGGAAACAAAGATGCATGAGTTCAGACTAGAAGAAGAATCTGTTCACCAGAACAAACTCACCTAGCACTCTCATCTACGATTGAACAAAAAACATTTCAAGAGGCTAGCAAGGATGAATTTTGGAATAAGGCCATGGATGAAAAATTGGATCAAATAGAGAAGAATGACACTTGGGAATTGGTTCCAAGACCAAAGAATAAGAATGTGATTGGCACAAAGTGGGTATTCATAAATAAATTGAATGAAGATGAACAGGTTACAAGAAACAAAGCCAGATTGGTATGTAAAGGATACACACAGGTTGAAGGAATTGACTTTGAAGATACATTTTCCCCAATTGCCAGAATGGAAGCAATCCGATTGTTTTTAGCTTATGCATGCTCCAAGAATATTAAAATGTATCAGATGGACGTAAAATCATCTTTTTTGAATGGAGAACTTGAAGAAGTCTACATTGAACAACTAGAAACATTTCAGTTGTCAGAGAATGCATATTATGTGTGTAAATTGAAGAAGGCCTTGCATGGTCTAAAACAAGCTCCTAGAGCATGGTACACTATGTAACATACCCCGCCACCCACAGGTCGGGGTACGCTACCTTCAAGCCCACCCTTGGACTTCTTTCTCTCATAGATACCTTTTAAAATTTAAGGATGGATAAAAGAAAATACTTTAACGACATGCACAACAATATCCAACAAGCATGCATAGTCTAAAGATTCAATTAAATGATAATTAAATATACACATCGTAAATAAATTCATATACATGTAAATGATACCATAACAGAGAGCACTTATCTTTATGAAAGATGACACCAACTGGCTATAGAATAAGGATGTTCCACCCAACCATAGACACTATTGTTCCAAATCTCAACAGCAACGTCACCCCCGAGCCAGGGCTATGAATCCACAAGGACGGTTCCAGAGTGTTACTAGGCTTCCCAAACCAGTCAAATCTCAATATCTCATAGGTTTCCCAACACCCACAACAATCCAAGAACCCAATTCTCTTCTACCCATCCTGTACCACCCGAGAGAATGGACCTCCACCCTTCTCTGCCACATAGTCCCTCAGGCAATATTTCTCCTTCCTACCAGGGCCTCCAACACAACTGGTCTAGAATCTCAATGCTGGAACTCTCAGGACTCACAGTTGTGAGAAAAATAGGGCACAGGCCAATACATCTAAGATATGTAGGCCCCAAGTCATAGCTAGATTTCACCAACGACCATTACTGCCAACTATCTCGTGGCTAATCTTCAGTGGTTCCCTTCCAGGAAATCAACTAACAAGACACAGGTGAGGACGGATCAATGGAATGGGTAAGTGGGTGCATGAGAGTGCGTGAGGGTAAGAATGGGAGAACCCAGAGGTGACAGGAGAAAACGAGCCAACAACCAATGACCAAATGACCAACAACCAACCCCACAATCAGACCAGGGACATGTTTAAGTATTTTCGTGGGGAGATCAAGAACCTCCTGGCCTTCCCCAAGTAGCTCACGTAACCAATCCCCTCCCTTAGGAAAAAAGGGTAGTTAACATAGGAATAAACACTTATCCCCTCAAGCCCCCTCTCTTGTGGAATCATAGCCCCCTATAACTCAATTCCTTGTCCGTCTCGCAACCAACCATGTATTATTATTAATAATGATAAAAACATTACATGCCTTGGGCACACTAGCCTCTTAATAATTGTTTGTGCACTCTGGCCTCTCAACATTGTAACAATACATTATTTAAAATGGGGGTTTGAAACCTGGGGTGTTACATCCCCTCCCCCTTATTTTGGCACTATCCTCAGTGCATATACAAAATTAGAGATCAAAATATCAAATTTATTCAAAAAGTTGCGGGTACTTTGCCCGCATGACATCTTCATGCTCCCAGGTAGCATCTTCAGGACCATAGCAGGTCCACTGAACTTTTACCAGCTCTATAACTCGATTCCGAAGCATTTTGACCTTTCTATCCAATACCCGCACTGGCTGAACCTAAAAGTCTTCCTCCATCTCTACTTGAATCACATGCCAATCAATAACATGGTTAGGGTCATGTACATATTTCTTTAGTAAATATACATGAAATACATTATGCACATTCATGGAATCAAGCAATGCAAACATGTATGCATCTGGCTCTATTCTGTCCAATATTTCAAATGGACCACAGAATCTGGTTGCCATCTTGGTACAACTACCCAATTTCAAAGAGCTTTTCTTGGGCTTCACTTTCAAAAGTACATGCTCCCATACTTTAAACTCTCTAGATGTCTTGTTCTTGTCTGCATAAACTTTCTGTCTATCCTGAGCTGCCTTTAAATTTTGCTTGATCTTGACCACCTGGTCTTCCATGTCCTTGAACAAATCCGACCCAAGTACCACTCTATCTGTTGGATTGTCCCAGCTCACTGGAGTATTGCATTTCCTACCATACAAGGTGTTGGGCCCGAGATATGATCAATTTTATGACGGTTATTATACACTTTTGCCGCATGTACATATGTGTTTTTCATATTTTAAAAGGAGCTTTTTGAATAATTTCATGATAAAACGGTATGATCGACACTAGGTACATGTGATTCATGTTTAATGATTATATTGAGTATAATTCATCATGTTTTATGATTACCAAGATCTAATTCACGTTTTTCTGGTGTTACAGGGCAAAAATGCACCACGTTTCTGCTTCCGACACTTGATCTGACACTCCTTCCACCACTCGTTCCGGTACCCGATCCGACACTCTGTCCAACACCTCTTCCTGCACAAAAACGAAGGGCGATTTGGCGGTTATGGTATTGGTGGCCAATGGGGGGCGAATCAAAGACATGGGTTTTGTTCATGCTTATCCCCTCCAGTTACTGAACTCTTGACAACTCGATTTTGGGTTGTTATGGTGGGTGATTATTGGCTAGCTCTGTTTCGGCAGTTAGGGCACCATTAATGAAATTTTCCAATTTTAGAAGTGGTTCAAACCTCCTGTGGTCGACCACTTGGTCTGTAAACATTATAAATACCACTGTGGTGGTCAGATAATTGTTAAGCAGTAGAAGAAGTCGTGTGTTAGAGCCAAACACGATTTTGGCTCTGTTTTTGCATTTTTTAATTGCCATAATTGTATAAGATTGCATTTTTCAAGTTTTAATGGTGAAATCGTTTTGTTGAGCTCGTGGTGTGTGTTTGAGAAGTGACCACGACTTGTTGGGGGCCCACCAACAGTCTGGTTAGAATGATGAGATGTGTTAACATGTATTGATCTTGTAGATTAGGAATGGATTTGCAAATCCCTAGACTAACCCCATGTGTAACTAGATATTAGATTATGCTTTCTTGTATGATTTTATAGTCAAGTTTAAAACAAAGTTTCAATTAGACTAGAAAAAAGTTTTTATTTGGGTTCTCTTCGACAAGGATTTGATGGATGGATAGAGTTAATTCTAGTTTTTAATCATAGCTTGCTTATCTCATTTTTATATAGATTTTGTTTAATTAGTTGTTGGTTAATGTAAATTGTTAGTTTACTTTTCAATATCATAGTTTAATTTCCGTTCTTAAGCATTTTCTTATTGCAGTTTGAATTATTAGGATAGATGTAGCATAGTTTCATTTATGTAATTTCCTTTCCTAGAATTAAAATGCAATTATATTTCTTAGTTAATGGTTGAATCTAGTTTTGCTTATGTAGTATAGAAGTATAATGATGATCTCGTTATGTTGTTGATGGTTTATACATGAATATGCATGGTATCTAACATTGTTTTGTCATGGCTAAATTCTCATTGGATTGTTTAATCCATACCTTTCACTTTGCCATTGAGATTAGTGTTGAGCTTATACCGCTTGAATTGTCCTTTGTTGTCAAGTGCCATCGAGATATTATCCGACACCTGAGACATTCACACAACCACCAACATTATATTTGAATTGTCATAGGTTAAAAGATAGTTTTCATGTTTTCATAGGTTAAAGATAGTTCTCTTGCTTTCATAGATTAAAAGAATAGTTTCCTATTTCATAGATTAGAAAAGATAGTTTCTTGCTTTCATAGCTTAGAAAATAGTTTTATTGTTGCTGTAGGATAGATAGACTTTGCTTTGATAGATTAGATAGTAGTTTGCTTATCATAGATTAAGAATTAGTTGTTAGTTCTTATTGCTTTCAATTAAATAGATTTCCTTTCATGAATTAGAAATAGTTTTGAATTAAGAATTTAGTCCACTTGCCTCTTAGGCTAGATAGTTGCTCAATGAGAAGTTTTAATTTGATTGCTTGCAATAGTAGTTGTTTTTTCTTACTTGTCTATTTGCTTTAGTAGGTTAGTTAGTTGTCTTTGCTTATTTGTCTATTGCTTTAGTAGGTTAGATAGTTGTCTTTGCTTACTTGTTTAATTGCTTTAGTAGGTTAGTTAGGTGTCTTTGCTTGCTTGTTTATTTACTTGATTTCATAGGGTAGTTGCTCATTGAATGTATGTTGGCAAGTTAAAATAGTTTGCTTTTGTTAGTTTCTCATTATTATGCTTAAATAGTTTTCTTTTGCTTATTGTTATGAACTAGTTTGCTTTACATAGGGTTTTTACTTGCTTTCTTAGAACTATCCATCGATCCTTGGCCCAAAAAGTACTTAGGTTACCTAGTTTCAATTTGCTTAGTAGGGTTTGTTCATTAGATAGTTTTGCTTGAGTAGATTAGCCTTAGATAGCTACCTTCCTTAGTTAGGCTACACTCTTACCAACCCTTCTACCTTTGGCATATATTTTGCTACAACTCTAAGTTTACTTACCCCGGGTTGACAATTTAATTGAGGGTTTTTACTGTGTTTTTAGTGCATATAGAACACCCATAATTTTTGGCGTCATTGCCGGGAAGTTGTCTTAAGGTAAGAAGTAGTTAGGAAATAGATCATCCTTAGACCTTAGCATTATCTTGGTGGCAGGGGAGCTTTAAGACAAGAGGTAAGAACCTACGCATCTGCTATAGCAGGTTTCCCCAAACCCAATAGTAGTTTTTCTTTTTTGTTTCTGTTTATGAATAGACCTAGAAACCAAAATGTAGCTTTTTATTTTGTTTTTGTTTTCTTTCATGAATAGACCTAGATATCCAAAAGGTAGATATATTAAATCTAAATTAGATCTTTCAATCAAGGTTCCTTCCGACCTTCTTGGGGGAAGGAACGTTCCACTCATAAGCTCCATAGACTGATACTGAAAAATAAGAGTTAGTTCAACCCAAAGAGCTAAAGTTGTCTTTGAAGAGACTAAGACATGGAGCACTATAGAAAATAAAATTGAAGCATCAATAATAGTGAGACAGGAGGCAAGACCACTCAAACCCTCCGCAGAACCAAACAACACAACCTTTGTTTTCTTACCACCATCAGGATATCCTAAATTTGTGGACATCATCTTTGTGTGAACCAAGTTTTATCAAATGGCAAGATGAACTCAGAAGGAACCATTAGCTTGAGGGAACTTTCTCAAATCCTAGCAACAGCCAGGATTTCTTCTTTTCAAGAAGAACATATTTTGGCAGCAACCAAGAACTTGTCTACCTCTCCGGAAATATTAGAAGAATCAAGGTCCTATGAGCTACAAAATTATTTTCCTTGCCAAAATGCGAAGGAAGCTGAAAAATTATGGACTACATCCAATGGAGAGAAATCATTAAGACCCAAGATTGAGGAGTTCTCGACATCTATCTCAGTAGATCCTTTATGTACTTCAGAAATCAATCATCGAGCAGAAGAGGATCTGCATAGCATGATGAAGGAGAGCATAGAAATTACTGTTGATGAACACCAATATTAGATTGAAATTTGGTTTCAAGAGGTCATCAGGCCACAATACTATTCTCTTCTTCAACACCTTCTGATGCCAAAATAAGTAGGTTGGTTGGTTCTTCATATCCAGGTAATCACTGTGGTAACTTTTTCATATATGGATATGAGTATGTTTCTTATCTTGATCCGCACATGGTTACATTGGAAGAGTTCTTACACTTGAATACATATTTTCCCTTTCTTTTTTAGGTAGGGTAGGATAGTAAATAAAATCTGCATGTTGTTAGTTTAGCTTAGAGTCTAATGCAACCTCATTTTACATTTTCTTTTAATAAAATAATTATGAGATACATGTTCCAGTGACTTGATATCATTAGTCTTTGATATTTTAGAGTGTGTTTTTTTTTTTCTAGAGACTTCTGTAGGTATTTATTTCACCAGGAGTAGACAGTTTCAAGGAAATATAAAAGAAGAATTTGTTTTCGAAACATTGCTATACTTGAACCTTGTTGTCTGCTAAGCATCAAATGAATAATGACTTGCTGTAATTAGCCATGTTTTTACAAAGACTTTCATCTTCTTTTTCTCAAGGAATCTTAAATAGCAGTTGCTCTTGAACCTTCACCACTATATAAGGAAGTGACACCGTAACCATCAAGCTTAGAGGTCTCTCGTACAGTTTTCCCAAGAAACCTGAGTAAGTGAGTACAATATCTTTATTAAAGAGTAACAAGGAGGTTTGATTAGCGGTTAGTCATGGAAA
Organism: Picea engelmannii; assembly: GCA_009831015.1. NCBI lineage: Eukaryota > Viridiplantae > Streptophyta > Pinopsida > Pinales > Pinaceae > Picea > Picea engelmannii. Next base: position 245,959 of record ML783359.1, on the reverse strand, counting down.
CATCACAATAACTTACAAAAGAAGAAAGTGAGTTGAGCCTAGAGATACCTTTATGTTCTTTCTCAATGGTACCATCCACTACACACTAAATATCTTGATTACATCATATATTTAGATAGGCCACGTCTTCTTAAGTACCCCTTACATCAAGAAAATCACTAAGGAATATATATAACAGAAAGTCATCCTCTAACATAAATACCATCCCAATAAAAGGAAAGAAAAAGTTGTTTTCAGAGCTGTCCCCCCATCTTCTTGCATAAAACAATCTTATACTAAAGTCTTAAAAGATGGAGGGCCAGTCTTTGAGGGTGTAAGAGGCTAACCCGTTGGGATACTGAACAGGTCTGCTGGCAGCGGGTACCGGCTTGTGGTATGACTAGGTAAACCCGCCGGAGTACTGAACATGCTTGCTGGTAGTGGGGCATTCTACCTAGCGAGGATGATAATATGACAAAAAATAAATAATAAATTTAAACTTGTCCTGATGTACGACATTACTTGCAATACAAAGCTGACATGAAGTATGTATGGTTAAGCTAAGGTTAATGAACTCCATAAACTTGCCATTGGGAAATAACTCTGAGACTATCTTGAAACTCTCTTGCTTACCTCTTCTTATATATATATATATATATATATATAGGATCTCTTATCCTATAGGTGGGGCCATCTTTTAACCGTATCGTCAGACCAATATGTGAAATTTATCTCTACACTTAACAAGTTGTAAATCATCGACTATTGGGAGAACTGACTGGTTTCCTATATTTTTTATTGTGAGGTGTCATAATACTTAGGTGTGGGGGAGGGTTCATGAGTTGACAAATGATAACATTGCCTAGAAGAAGTAAATCTTTGTAAAAATTTTGTATTATTTTCATGATACGGGTTATTACATCAACAATCATTTTATCTTGAAGTGCTAAACTCCTGTGTGTTATAAATTGGTGTATATGTCCTTAACATACCACTCTGTTGGTTTATTTTTGTTACATGTTGTTCATTGTAGGTTTGACATTACATTTTTGTTACAGGTTGTTCATTGTAGGTTTGACATTACATGTTCAATGCAAGTGGATTGAGTGAGCATGGTGGAAAAATCAACAACAATGGAACACTCTTAGCCTGCCTCAACTCCTATTCACTATGTTCGTGGCCTTTGAGGAATCAATTGCCTCACCCACAAAGATCCCAAGAGTTGGAGACCGCTGATTTAAACACCACCAGTTGCAAAGAGCAAGCTATAACAGGGTTTTCAAAATTGAATTTCAGAACATCTCTGGAGCTAAGGGATACTCCAAAGAGTGGATAAAAGAGGAGCTAATCAACCCTCTCATAGTCATCACCAGATTGATTACATGTGAAGGTAGATATTCCATCTTTAAAGCTTGTCAATTTCGATTATTAGCTCACTTTCAGTTCAATAAGCCATTGTAACTTTCCCTTTTACTTCTTAAAGAGTCTTGAGAAGATTTCTTCCCAAGTGAGGAAGGATGTAACCAATCCCCATAACGATCTATTTCACCACGTCCTTATCAAACTACTTGTCTTAACCGAGTTGGAAAAACAGGAGAAAATGTGGGATGAGATCATTTACCAATTTGCAAACCCTCATCTCACAATCAAGACTATCAAGGAGACTCTTGATCTAGGGACTGTTACTCCACCCAAACCCTCATCCTCAAGCTATTTCTTTACCGGACCAAAAGTCCAAGAAACTTGTTGATACCCCTGTAGCCTCATCAGGAAAGAAGACCAAGAATCCTATTGCTAATTCATGGCATGAGGACATGCCATATCTTCGGTTTGGGGGGAGTTTCCTGAGCTAAAAACGCTAAGCATTGCCCATTTGTATAACAAACCCATGAGAAGAGGAAGTAGGATTTCTGTCAAAATTCTGTCATACTGTCTTTTTACAAAGTCTTGGGATATTATATCAACAGTTGTTTGTATTGGTATGATAAATTATATACTGCTGATATCATTGTGTGTTTTATAATCTCCTGTGCGTTTTTATGTTTACGCTATAGAAGACTGCTTATACTTAACTACTCTTTGTGACAAATACAAAGTGATTACAACTGCTAAATATTTACTGTCATCTGTATTCCAAGCTTATGAAAAGAGGATCAGTTGTTTGAATTGTTACATATTGATGACTGGCCATAACAATTCTCCTATTTACCATGCCTACCAGTACAAACCAAGCCTTTTGTTAGTATCTGTCAGTTCTGTTAGTCACCAGTGATCAAATTTACTCTTTCATGTGATTGATAGGGTTATTAGGTCAAAGTGTTATATTTTCAAAATAAAATTTGACATATCTTGGTTGTAAAATTGTCATTGGTGTGTCTAGGTGTCAATACTACTCCCTCCACTCATACAAGGTCATAAATTTTCATCATGGTCATGTCATCATTCCTTGTCATCAATTTTCAAATGATTGTCTTGGTCAAATTTCTACTTCAAAATTGGTTTATGAATTAAGGAAGATTAATTTGACAAAAGTGAAAGAGGTTTTTGTCAATAATAGACCAAGAAACAAAAACCTCCTTCATTTTATGCACAAGTGTTATTTTTTGAGAGAAATCCCACAAATACAGTCACTATAGGAGGGTTTCTGCACATTTGGACAATTTGACTTCAAGTCAGTTTTTCATAGGGTTGGAGAAGGAATTTGCAGTGCTTGATGGTTCCATTGTGTAGCAGACATCATAAAATTTAAACACATACCACTTTCATCCCAAAAATCCTCTGGGAAGGCCTCCAAAATTGTTGGATCATGTTGCCATTGATGCCAATGGTTTGATTGATTGATGTCAAGTGATTGATTGATGTCAAAGGATTGATTGATTGATGATTGATGTAATATAATATGTATTGTCCTTGATAAGAATGCATAGATGAAGATGGATCAATGAGTTGTAATTGATACATGATGAAGATGGATCGATGTGGTTTCATTGGTATATGATGCAATGTTGGAAAAATGTATAGATGACCCATTATTGTCTTATCATGATTGATAAGGTGAACAAATGGATGAACTCCAAAGTGGTCCCCTTATGGTGAAAGCCCTCACGGGAAGACGCTTTGTGGATTGAGTTATCCTAGAAGAATGGTTGGAGGACCCATGCTCTCATTATTGTCTTAT
>ML783359.1:220443-240922 GCA_009831015.1 Picea engelmannii | reverse complement strand
AACAAAAATCCCTATCAAAGACCACGTTGCACTTCTGCTAAGAGCACGCTGCACTTTTGCAAGTTTTGAGTAACCAACTTCAAGTTGGATTCTGAACAAATGGGAAATTAGTTTTGAAACCTGGAGGAGGTTTTTGTTCATAACAAACCAAAACATAATAACCTCTCTCAATTTTTGAATATAATTTATGGTTTGGGATATATTCTATCATCTTAAAGGCCTATGCTTTTAGAAAATAAAACACTTTGTTTTTCCTGTTTTAGTCATATTTTATTTTCGTGTCTTCCTAACAACTGAAAGTGAATTTTTGAAAAACAAGACAGGTTTTTTTCAAGGGCATATTCAAAAACGAAAACCTCTCTCAGTTTTTACACAGGTTTTACTTTCTTGTAGTTACAAGTGTCACTTTGATACCTATTTTTCACAAGTTTGCCAGGCAAGAATTGTTGCGCTTATGGGAAGTCACTTTTGGAACTAATTTTGTAGAGATAAAATTGTTGTTTTGCATGGTTTAAAGGATCGAGGGTATAATATACATCTCAAGGCTTCCTCACATGTCATAAGCATCCTCTAAAAACTCCAAACCCTCCAGTTTAAACTTAGAGAGCATGAAACATTGAGTTGTCATTTACGCCATGATAACATTGTCCTACAAGCCAAGATGAATTCTCTACAACGTTAGGTTGATGATATTAACTACCACCAATAATAGCCTCTGGATGCAATTGAAACACCATGGAAATCCTAAGTCAAAATCCCTTGGGAAAGAGGGAGAAGCTTCTAAAGCTAATCCAACCCCTCCGCAAGTTTAGTCATAAAGGGCAATTTTTTTTTTTTTTTTTGCAGTGGGACTTGCAAAATCTTAGGTGTGAGGGTAATGTTGGGCCCAAGATATGATCAATTTTATGATGGTTATTACACACTTTTTCCGCATGTACATATGTATTTTTCATATTTTAAAATGAGCTTTTTGAATAATTTCATGATAAAACGGTATGATCGACACTAGGTACGTGTGATTCATGTTTAATGATTATATTGTGTATAATTCATCATGTTTTATGATTACCAAGATCTAATTCACGTTTTTCTGGTGTTACAGGGAAAAAATGCACCACGTTTATGCTTCTGGCACTTGATCCAACACTCCTTCCAGCACTCGTTCCAGTACTCGATCAGACACTCTGTCCAACACCTCTTCCTGCACAAAAATGGAGGGGGATTTCGCGGTTATGGTATTGGCGGCCAGTGGGGGGCGAATGAGATAAATGGGTTTTGTTCATGTTTATCCCCTCCAGCTACTGAACTATTGACAACTCGATTTTGGGTTGTTATGGTGGGTGATTATTGGCTAGCTCTGTTTCGGCAGTTAGGGCACCATTAATGAAATTTGCCAATTTTAGAAGTGGTTTGAATCTCCCGTGGTCGACCACTTGGTCTGTAAACATTATAAATACCACCGTGGTGGTCAGATAATTGTTAAGCAGTAGAAGAAGTCATGTGTTAGAGCCAAAAATGATTTTGGCTCTGTTTTTGCATTTTTTAATTGCCAAAATTTTATAAGATTGCGTTTTTCAAGTTTTAATGGTGAAATCGTTTTACTGAGCTTGTGGTGTGCGTTTGAGAAGTGACCACGACTTGCCGAGGGGCCCACCAGCAGTCTGGTTAGAATGATGAGATGTGTTAACATGTATTGAGCTTGTAGATTAGGAACAGATTTGCAAATCCCTAGACTAACCCCATGTGTAACTAGATATTAGATTATGTTTTCTTTTATGATTTTATAATCAACTTTAAAATAGAGTTTCAATTAGACCAGAACATAGTTTTTATTTGGGTTCTCTTCGAGAAGGATTTGATGGATGGATAGAGTTAATTCCAGTTTTTAATCATAGCTTGCTTATCTCATTTTTATATAGATTTTGTTTAATTAGTTGTTGGTTAATGTAGATTGTTAGTTTACTTTTCAATATCATAGTTTAATTTCTGTTCTTAAGCATTTTCTTATTGCAATTTGAATTATTAGGATAGTTGTAGCATAGTTTCATTTATGTAATTTCCTTTCCTAGAATTAAATCGCAATTATATTTCTTAGTTAATGGTTGAATCTAGTTTTGCTTATGTAGTATAGAAGTATAATGACGATCTCGTTATGTTGTTGATGGTTTATACATGAATATGCAGGGTATCTAACATTGTTTTGTCATGGCTAAATTCTGATTGGATTGTTTAATCCATACCTTTCACTTTTCCATTAAGATTAGTGTTGAGCTTATACCGCTTGAATTGTCCTTTGTTGTCAAGTGCCATCGAGATATTATCCGACAACAGAGACATTCACACAACCACCAACATTATATTTGAATTATCATAGGTTAAAAGATAGTTTTCCTGTTTTCATAGATTAAAGATAGTTCTCTTGCTTTCATAGATTATAAGAATAGTTTCTTGTTTCATAGATCAGAAAAGATAGTTTCTTGCTTTCATAGCTTAGAAAATAGTTTTATTGTTGCTGTAGGATAGATAGACTTTGCTTCGATAGATTAGATAGTAGTTTACTTATCATAGATCAAGAATTAGTTGTTAGTTCTTCTTCTTTCAATTAAATATATTTCCTTTCATGAATTAGAAATAGTTTTGAATTAAGAATTTAGTCCACTTGCCTCTTAGGCTAGATAGTTGTTCAATGAGAAGTTTTAATTTGATTGCTTGCAGTAGTTAGTTGTTTTTGCTTACTTGTCTATTTTCTTTAGTAGGTTAGTTATTTGTCTTTGCTTATTTGTCTATTGCTTTAGTAGGTTAGATAGTTGTCTTTTCTTGCTTGTTTACTTGCTTTAGTAGGTTAGTTAGGTGTCTTTGCTTGCTTGTTTATTTACTTGCTTTCATAGGGTAGTTGCTCATTGAATGTAGGTTGGCAAGTTAAAATAGTTTGCTTTTGTTAGTTTCTCATTATCATGCTTAAATAGTTTGCTTTTTCTTATTGTTATGAACTAGTTTGCTTTACATAGGGTTTTTACTTGCTTTCTTAGAACTATCCATCGATCCTTGGCCCAAAAAGTACTTAGGTTACCTAGTTTCAATTTGCTTAGTAGGGTTTGTTCATTATATAGTTTTTCTTGAGTAGATTAGCCTTAGATAGATACCTTCCTTAGTTAGGCTACACTCTTACTAGCCCATCTACCTTTGGCATATATTTTTCTACAACTCTAAGTTTGCTTACCCCAGGTTGACAATTTAATTGAGGGTTTTTACTGTGTTTTTAGTGCATATAGAACACCCATCACAAGGCTTCAAATGAGCTCATTCTCAATGAAGCTTGATACCCATTATTATATGCAAACTCAACCAAGTGTAAGTGATCTTCCCACTTAGATGGCTTATCCATCACATACATTCTCAGCATGTCTTCAATTATTCGATTGAATCTCTCTGTTTGTCCATCTGTCTGGTGATGATACGTTGTGATAAAGTTTAGATTTGTGCCAAATCCTTTAAACAATCCCCTCTAGAAATTGGAGGTAAATTTTTTATCTCTGTCTAAGACAATTGTCCTAGGTATCCCATGCAACCTAGCAATTTCCTTCATGAAAATTTTTGCAATATTAGTCGTTGTATGCGTTGTCTTCACAAGCACAAAATGAGAAGCCTTTGTTAATTTGTCAACCACCACCATGATTAAATCATGTTTCTTATTCATTCTGGGTAATCCTCTGATGAAATCCATGGTGATCACTTCCCATTTCTTCTCTGGAATTGGAAATGGTTGCAGCAAGCCCGTTGGGTGCCTATGCTCAACCTTTACCTTCTGAAATTCCATACATCAAGCGATGTAATCAACAACATCCTTCTTCATTCCTGGCCAAAAGAAATGGCTTCTTACTGCTGTAATTGTTTTCTGGTAACCGGGATGTCCAGCATAAGGAACATCATGCATTTCCTTCAATACCAAATTCCTCAGTTCTCCATAACTAGGAACATAGATTCTATTTTTATGCATGATTAATCTGTCTTCCTTTATCTCATACTCCTTTATTTTCTGCTGTACATTTCGTTGTTGTAAGTCTTCCTTTACTTGTAGGTAATGCTGATCTGTAACAAGACCATCTAAAATTCTGCTCTTCAAGTCTGACTGATGCATACTGACAACAGTAGCATGCATGAGATGCACTCTTCTACTAAGTGCATAGACAACTTTATTCTCCTTTCCTTTGATATTCTTGATATCGAAGTCATATTCACTTAAAAATTCCAACCATCTTGTTTTCTTGGAATTCAAGGTCGGTTGTTCAAAAAGATACTTCAGGCCAATGTGGTCTGTCTTTAACTTGAATTTCTTCCCCATGAGATAATGCCTCCACATCCTCGGGGCGTGAACAATGACAACAAGTTCCAATTCATGCATGGCATAGTTCCTCTCATGTTCCTTAAGCTTCCTGGACTCATATCCAATGACATGTCCATTTTGCATGAGGACTCCCCCAAGTACTTCCTTACATGCGTTTGTACATACCACACCACTTTCATTTGGGTCAACAATATTTAACACAGGTGCACTAGTAAGTAATTCCTTCAACATATTAAAATTATTTTCACACTTGAGTGTCCATTCAAACTTAGTTCCCTTCTTTTGCAAAGAAGTGATGGGATGAGCAATCTTAGAGAACCCTACTATGAACCTTCTGTAGTAGCCATATAATCCCATAAAAGATCTAATGTCTGAAACATTTTTGGGTGTTGGCCATCCTCTAATGGCTTCGATCTTCTCTGGATCTACTGCTATGCCCTACTTTGAAATAATGTGTCCCAAGTAATGGATCTACTTTTGATAAAAATAACACTTACTCAAATTGGCATACAACTGATGTTCTCTCAGTACTTGCAACACTAGTCTTAAGTGATGTTCATGCTCCTCTTCAGACTTAGAATAGATAAGTATGTCATCCAGGAATACTATGACAAACTTATCCAAATAATTTATGAATATGCCATTCATTAAGCACATGAATACAACTGGTGCATTGGTTAGTCCAAAAGACACCACTACAAATTCATAATTCCCATACCAAGTCCTAAAGGTTGTCTTATGAATGTCTTCTTCCCTGATTCTTACCTGAAGGTATCCTGCCCTCAGGTCAATCTTTGAGAATATCTTTGCTCCTCTTAGTTGATCAAAGAGGTCATCAATTCGGGGTAGAGGATACTTTTTCTTTATAGTGCACTTGTTCAGTTGTCGAAAGCCAATACATAGCCTCAAGGTTCCATCTTTATTTTTGACGAAAAGTACTGGTGCTCCCCAAGGGGAAACACTTGGACGTATGTACCCTTTCTTCAACAATTCCTCCAACTACATTTGTAATTCTTTTAACTGTGGTGTGCTCATTCTGTAGGGTGTTTTTGACACTGGGGCAATTACTGGCACTAAATCAATTGAGAAAGCTATCTCCCTCCTTGGTGGCAATACTGGTATTTCTTAGAATACATCTTCAAATTCCCGTAGCACCGAGAAATCTTCAAGGATTGGACCCTTTTTATATCTGGCTCTTCCACATGAGTTGCATACAATTGACATCCTTTCGTAAAACATCTTTTTAGCTGTAAGGCTGAAATATCCCTTATAGAGATGGGTCTTGGAACTCCTTTCACGGTGCTCTGTTTTCCATTTCCATCAAGACATGTAAATGTCTTGTTATGAAAATCTAGGACAACATGATGCTTGCCCAACCAATCCATTCCAATCAGAATATCATAAGATCCCAATGGTATGATATTTAGATCCATACTAGTATTCACGCCATTAAGACTTATGGAACATCTTCTGACCATATCATGTATTCTTCTTTTGGTTCCAATGGCTAACTGAACCAAACTTGCTTTTCCAAGATTACTTTTCTCCAAATGTAATCTACCCACTATCTTAAGATCAATGTAGCAATGATTTTCTCCCGAATCAATCAAAATAGCATCAGGCTGATTTATGATCTTACCTTCCACCTCGATCATATTGGACCGGTACTCAGCTTGTCGATCATTTAAATCTACATAGATTCTTCCCATATCTTCGACTATTGTAACCTCTTGGATGTTGTGCATAGTCTTCACTCTATCTTTTATGTGTGGGAAATCCTTGTACAGGTGATCTTCCTTGCATCCCCAGCATTGTATTGGTGGTCTTCCTCTTTTTCCTAAGGAATATTCCTTCTTGAAATCCCCCTTAGCATACTGATCTTGATGATTTCCATTAGGCTCATTCCTATTGAAGGGAGGTTTGAATCCTTTCCTCCTCTGATTGGACTTCGCATTCTTCTTTTCCTTCCAATATATCTGTAGGGATTCTCTTCCCTGGCCTTGCTCATACATGTATTTATCCTTCCTAATGGCCTCAGTAAAGGTCTTGGGTTCATCATACTTGATCTTTTCCTTATAAAAGGTTGGCAGTCCACTCATAAATCTCTTTATTTTCACTTTCTCGTCACCAATGAACCTGACATACTTTAACAATCCCAAGAACTTCTTCTCGTACTCTGCCATATTCATGCTTCCCAACCTGATTTCAAAGAACTCCTGCATTTTCTTGTCATAGAAATGCTCTGAGAGATACTCCTTCTGGAAATACTTCTCAAACTGCTTCCAAGTGATCCTACTTTCATTAACATGTTCCACTTGCTTCAGTTGGTCCCACCACATTGCAACTTTCTCATGTAAATGGTAGGTGGCAATCTTGGCTTCCAGGTTGGATGAATAGTTATGCAACTGAAAATATCTCATGATCCCAAGCAACCATGCTTCGACATCATCTTACCTTTCTCTTTCACCCCCAAAGGAAGGTGGCTTGATATTCCTTAGCTCTCCTTGCAAACTATCTACCTCTTGTTTCCTTCTTTGGTGTCTGATAGGAGACATCTCTGGACTGCTTACATGATCTTTCGATGAATAAAAGTTCATTTTTGAGTAAGGAGGTGAGTGGTGTCCACGAGCTCTGCTAGCACTTCTGTAATAACCAACTCTTCCACGATCATCCCTTCTTTCATGGCACCTGCCTTCTTCCTCTTGTCTTGAGTTTGATCCCTTCTTCATTTGTCTCTGCAACTGATTTAATATCTGCAACACTCGAGCATTTATCTGACTTTTCTCTCTCGTCGGTCTCCCATTGTCTGCTTTGTAGCTCTGCACTTCCATCTTCAGGCTTCTTACCGTTTCTATTAACGTTTCATGCTCTCCTTTTCCCTTGCGTCCATTGGACTTTATCTCTGCATTACCAACTCTGGTATTCTAGCCTCCAGCCTCCTTATCATGACTGGAGGCTCCCTCGCCTTCTTCCATTTCCTCAATACGCATCCTGAGCTAATGTGCTTAAGCCCCTTAATTTTTCAAAATATGCAAGCGATCATTTTGTTAGAATTACGCATATGATAAACACAATTTCCAAACCATGCTACCGGTCTCTCTTTTTTCTTTTTTTTCGTTCATGGAAATCATATCCCATTCTCTGAAAATAAAAGTGTCCTATTATCCTTGGTTGTCACATAATTTCATCCTGCACAAGCACTTCCTTTAAACCACTACCTTCCCAGGTGACCATGACTAGAACCGTGGCCAAATCCTTCCTTAGCACTTTTTTGTCTCGAAGACAACCAATTCGACCCTTATCCCTCCCTCCCTCATCTCTCAATCTGCATATGACCACGGCCATGACCCTGCTCTTATATGAAAAGTCACTTGTCCAGAGCTTCGGGACTTCGAAACTTTCAGCCAGGACCGGATCAACGGTCCTCATTCTCTTTCGCGATCAACGATCGAGATCCACTTCGGGACTCCGCGCTTCGGGGATATAAAATTTCCCCGCTTTCTTCCTTCTGGAACGCTTTTACCTAGAGTTCATGATCTATCGACAGGTGTCCCCCCACAGATGAACAACTGTGAATTGCTTCGGCTCTTGAGGCTTTGGAAGTTTCAAACTTTCCTCCTGCACTTTCTCCCGGAGTGCTTCTACCCGAAGTCGATGATCCTTCGACGTGTGTCTTCTGGAATCAACAGTCGATATGTACTTTGGCCTTCGGGCCTTCGGGAGTTTTTGACCCAACACAACCTGTTGCATCTTTCCCCACTAGAGTTTCTAGTCTCCGGACTACACGATATGTCGCCACGTGATGAAAATACTGGAAGTAGACATGTGGCCCAATCAGGTGGGTGACATGTGTCACATTCTATCTAACCTTTCAATACTCCAAATGCTCAAAACTTACTAACACATGGTACACATTCCATGTGTCCACATCATCCCAGGTGACATCCGCAAGCCACGTCACTTCGGAAATTTTGGGGTCCAAATCACCTCCAGGTGACGTCATTATGCCCCATCACTTCGGCTCTTCGGGCTTCGGGACTTTGGGAGTTTTCAATGCTAGAACACTTCTAATTCTCCTGAACTCCACATTCCCAAACTGGCTAATTTGTCACCATGTGTCCTCCTGGATCGGACGACTAAGATTCACTTCGAGTCTTCACCCGGAGTCCACAGATATGCAACGCATGTACTCCTTAATCTAATGGCTACGATTTCTTCGGGTCTCCGGACTTCGGAAATCTCAAATTTAAAATTTTATCTGGCCCTACTAGATTTTATCCGAAGTCATGGATCTGGTGACATGTGGCTCTCGACAGATCAATGGCTGAGATCCCCTCGGATGATCGAATGGTCGAGATTTACTTCAGCTCTCTGAGCTTCAGGAGTCTCAAATATCAACTGAAAATCTCTCGAACAGATTCCTCCAGAGTTACTAATATGCTGACATGTAACCTCTTGGTGATCGACGGTCAGGATCTACTTCATACAATTCGACAGTCGACGTTTACTTCGGGTCTCCGGCTCTCCGAGCTTCGGGAGTTTTAATTCTCAACTTCTCCTCGCTTGCTCTTTCCTAGAGTGCTTTCACCCGGAGCACACAATCGATTGACACGTGTTCTCCTATGGATTGATGGTCCCCAACTACTTCGGTTATTCAAAGTCTCGATGTTCGAGCCCTAACCTGTCACATCACTGCATGCCTTTCAATTTGCGGGGGTATGTATCGGAGGTTTGGAGTAACCCGCTTTTCTCCCCACAATTATCCTAATGAGAACACATAACCCCTTGGGGAAACCGTGGTTTGGATTGCGAGACTGCCTTGGGAAATTATCTCCTGTGCAACTCAATTCCCCACAATGCCTCATGTTCGTTGATCTCTCTCTCCCATGGGATCCGACGATTGTGACCTTAACCCTTGCTTCCTTTATATCAGACGAACCCTGTTCGCCTATCCTCCGATCCAACGATCCTGGACCTCTCTTGATCCTACAGTGGTGATCGCTCGCGAATTCGAAGGGGACGATCACGATCCCTCAAACCCCTTACAATGGATCTCTAACGATCTAACTCCTGCGTAGATTCTACAATGCCATTCCTCTTGAGCTTTTCAACTTCATGGTCAGAATTTGATCTCAACCACGAGACTCTGACCAATAGATTCGGCCCGGTGTTGCAACCAGAAGCTCTGATACCAAATTGTAACATACCCAACCACCCACAGGCCGGGGTACACTACCTTCAAGCCCGCCCTTGGACTTCTTTCTCTCACATATACCTTTTAAAATTTAAGGATGCATAAAAGAAAAGACTTTAACGACATGCACAACAATATCCAACAAGCATGCATAGTCTAAAGATTCAATTAAACAATAATTAAATATACACGTCGGAAATACATTCATATAAATGTAAATGATACCATAACAGAGAGAACTTATCTTTATGAAAGATGACACCAATTGGCTGCAGAACAAGGACGTTCCACCCAACCGTAGACACTATTGTTCCAAATCTCAACAACAACGTCATCCCCGAGCCAGGGCTACGAATCCACAAGGATGGTTCTAGAGTGTTACTAGGATTCCCAAACTAGTCATCTCTCAAGCTCTCACAAGTTTCCCAACACCCACAATAATCCAAGTACCCAAATCTCTTCTACCCAGTCTGTACCACCCAAGAGAATGGACCTCCACCCTTCTCTGCCACGCAGTCCCTCAGGTAGTCCTTCTCCTTCCTGCCAGAGCCTCCATCAACACTGGTCCATAATATCAATGTTGAAACTCTCAGGACTCACAGTTGTGAGAAAAACAAGGCACAGGCCAACACATCTCAGACATGTAGGCCCCAAGTCATAACTGGATTTCACCAGTGACCATTACATCCAACTATCCTGTGTCTAATCTTCAGTGGTTCCCTTCCAAGAAATCAACGAACAAGATGCAGGTGAGGACAGATCAATGGAATGGGTAAGTGGGTGCATGCGAGTGCATGGGGGTAATAATGGTATAACACAAAGGTTATGGGATAAAATGAGCCAACGACCAATGACCAACCCCACAATCAGACCAGGGACGGGTTTAAGTATTTTTGCGGGGAGATCAAGAACCTCATGGCCTTCCCCAGGAAGCTCACATAACTGATCCCCTCCCTTAGGAAAAAAGGGTAATTAACATAGGAATAAACACTTAGCCCCTCAAGCCCCCTCTCTTGTGGAATCATATCCCCCTATAACTCTAGTCTTTGTCCATCTGGCAGCCAATCGTGTATTATTATTAATAATGATAAAAACATTACATGTCTTGGGCACACTGGCCTCTTAATAATTGTTTGGGCACTCTGGCCTCTCATCATTATAACAATACATTATTTAAAATGTGGGTTTGAAACCTGGGGTGTTACACTCTAGACCGGATAAATATCTACAGCAGGAAGGGTTCAGAAAAGGAAGTGTAGACATCAACCTCTACATCAAGGTAACTCAAGATAGTATTTTATGAATTGAAGTTTACGTTGATGATATTATTTTGGAAGTATTGATGACAGGTTAAGCCAGAAATTTGCAAAGGACATGAAAAATGAATTTGAAATGTCATTACTTGGAGAAATATCCTTCTTTCTGGGTCTTCATATACATCAAAGCAACCAAGGAATTTTTATTTCTCAAACTAAGTATATCAGAGAAATGCTAAAGAGGTTTGGAATGGAAGGTTGCAAACCAGTTATCACTCCTATGCAAACCAATTGCAAGTTGAGAAAATATGACGATTCAAAGTCTACAGACTAGAGGCAATACAGGTCAATGATTGGTAACTTACTATATGTGACAACATCCAGACCAGATGTAATTTAGGAAGTTGGACACGTGGCACGATTTCAAGTAGCACCAAAGGAATCACATGTATTAGCAGTGAAGAGGATTTTTCAGATATCTCAAAGGAACATAAGAGTTTGGATTATTGTATCCAAAAAGAAAGGATATATCACTTATTTCCTACACAGATGCAGATTGGGCAGGTTGCATTGATGATTGACGAAGCACCAGTGGAGCAACGTTCTACTTGGGTGAGTGTTTAGTATTATGGATAAGCAAGAAACAATAATAAGTATCCTTATCTATAGCCGAAGCAGAGTATATTGCAACAACATCATGTTGTACAAAGATTCTATGGATGAAACAAACTCTAAAAGATATATAGGTTGAGTATGATGAGCCCATTCCGGTCTATTGTGATAATACAAGCGCCATCGGTATCTCAAATCGCCCGGTGATGCACTCAAAGACGAAGCACATTCCAATCAAGTATCACTTTCTATGGGAACAAGTTGTAGAGAAGAACATCAGAGTTGAGTATGTGGACACAAAAGAACAAGTGGAAGACATATTTACAAAACCGTTTCCACAGGAAGCCTTTGAGTATCTTCACCAGAGACTCAGAGTAATTTCTACTCCAAAATGAATGTTTTTGAATGCTTATCTTATATGTCTTAGATTTACACGAGGACGCACCATAGAGAGGACAGTTCAAGTTGGGAGATCAGTTTTAGGAAGAGTTCAGTCAGGGGGAGTATCCCCAAGGACAGTTCAGACAGGGGGAGCATCCTCGGATGGAAAGATACCTTTGTCATTGATGACAAAGGGGGAGTGATTTATCAGATGCAGAGCACAGAGGCATGGTTCTAGGGGGAGAATGAGTGACATGACTTCAGTATTGCATCAGATTGTTGCCATCAATTCCAAAGGGGGAGATTTTTTATTAATTGGGTTGGTTGTCATTGATGTCAACCCTTGAAGAAAGTCTGGTAGCACAATGGTTTGAGTAATGGACCCAATGTTGTTTCATGTATAATGGTATGAGTTTTAATATATTTGAAGGTAATACTATTCTATATGTATATTTCATGTCATTCCATTTCTAGTGGTATGTGGAACGTCACATAACTCCTCACGGTTAGAGAATTATGGCCATGAGAAGTTGGAAAACCCAGGTTTGGGTAATGGACCCAAGTTTGTTTGATGGATAATGGTATGTGTTTTGATATATTTGCAGGAAATACTATTCTATATGGATAGTACATGTCATGCCATATACAGTGGTGTGTGGAACATCACATAACTCCTCACGGTTAGAGAGTTATGGCCACGTGAAGTTGGAGAACCCTCATGAGTCATCTAGAATCCCCAAAAGGTCAAAGTAGTCAAAGTGGTTTAAGAGATTTTATAAGGTAAATAATAAATTGAAGTGTTGAGTGTATTATAAGTCAAATTGAATACAAAAGAAATTATTTAAATAATAAAGTTAATGAAGAAATTAGAAGTGGGTTAACCCTAAAATAAGGAAAGTGGATTAAGATGGTTAAAATGTAACCCCTTGAGGAAGCTACATGAAAGTATAAATAAGAGACAAGGCTCTCTCATTTTAATCACACTTGAGCATATTGAATATATACAAGTGACTGAGGTAACCAAAGGATATATAAGTCGAATTTTAGAGGGAAGGTGAAGTAAAGAAGGCCGAAATTCAAGCGAGGATAAATTCTTTTGATAATTCTTTATAAGGTATGTTATTTACACGTCATCTCACCATTTTTGCAATAACTTTTTTCTAGAATGATTCAGACCATGAAATTGGGAGGATGTTGAGGAAACATATCCAAGTATCTGTGGTACAAATTTCAGCTTGTGGGTCGTTGTATTTTTGGAGTTACACTCTGTGTAAAATAGGGTTTGTGGCTAGTCCTGAAACTAGTATAAAACAAGTATTTTGGGTACAAACTTCATGACTTCTTCATAAAAAATCCAAATTTAGTAAGACAAAATGTATTGGTTAGAGTACAGTCTGTAGTATTCTATGTACAGTTTTCATATCCATACAACAAACATTCTGTGCGGGTCACGCTCTACAAGTTCGCTCTCTAGAATAAGCCATAATTCAACAAGGTATGTAATTTTTGCTATAACTCCTTTTCTGAGAGGTTCCAAGTAGTGAAAATTGGAGGAATTGCACAACAGACATTGAAGAACATTGTGTACTATTTTTAGATCTTTATTCATTACAGGTACATAGTTATGATTATTTCAAGTTAGGGTTGTTGACTAATCCAAAATTAGTCATGTGAGACTAAAGAAAAGTTTGATGAAAATGTTAGTCTCTTGTTGTTATAGTTAAGAAAGGTTTGAAGGTATGTGATCATATACACTAGGTCTATTACAGAGTTAAAAATAAGATTTGGATGATGAAATTGATGAGGGATTTTGGTTGAGGTACATGTTGGGTACATGGTTGAGACAAGTAGTCAATGAGTTGGCACATACATGAGGTGTATAGTTGATGATGTTGGTACATCTTAATGAGTCATAGTTGATGAGTAGTTGATACATGATTGGTGCATGGTTGGAGGCACTTGTTAGTAGTATTGTTGACACGTGGTTTATGGATGATGTAGCATACTTGTATTGGTATATTATTAGAAGCACATATTGATCTCAGTGATGATTATGAGTTGTTGTGTTATTCTTAGTTGATGCACATCTTTGAGAGTTGTCTTGGTGATTGATCTTATTGAGTAGATCTGATTTGGTTAATAAGATTGATGGTATAGGTTGATTACAGGTTGTTTGGTACATGTTGGTGCATGGTTGATGCACTTGTTTATGGTACAGGTTGTTTCTACAGGTTGGTGCATGGTTGATTGAATTTTTTATGGTACAGGTTGATTGCAGGTTGAGGTACAGGTCGATGCATGGTTGATGCCAGGTTCAATTTATTGGTACAGGTTGTTTGGTGCAGGTTGATTGGTACAGGTTTACAACAATATATCTCACAGTGATATTGTGACAGTGGTTCCATCATTCTACTTCTACGTCAAGGCGGTTGGATGGGCCAAGGACAGGTGGTTGTAGCCAGAGAACATAGGGGGTTGTAGACTCCTTCTGGTTGTAGCCAAAGAATTGGGATATAACATCCCAAAAAATAGATTTTTTTAAGTCTGAAATTGCTTAGGAAATTATTTCCGTTTTTGGTAAATTCGAAATTGGAAAATTATTGCCATTTATGGCAATTCCGAATTTCGAATTTAGTTAATTGTAATTGATGATTATGACTGTTGGGAAAAGATCTGATTTGACCCAACTAACTAATTGACTATGACACTTGTATGAAACAAAATATTTATATTTATTGTTGATGGACAAATGGAACAACTAGGTTAAAATTAGTTGACCATGACTCTATGAGAGGGGAACATGTTGGAACTACCTCAGGGCTGAATGTGACAAGTGGAAAATCAAGAATTTAGCCATTGGTAGCCCCTGAAAATCAGGGATTTGGAAAGATGCTAAAATTCCCAAGGGAAAAAAGACCTAGGCACATTTTCTTTTGGATATATAGCATATGGAAGGAGGCAGGACGATGCCTAGTATGCTAGGGAAAAATAATCATCTCTTGCTGCAAACACTGTTTTTCTGAGTGTGAGGCAAGGAGAAGTTTTCTGAAACTAAAGGACTATTGCTGAGGAGGAGTTCCAAAGTTCACCCTCATGGATTCATGGTCAGGATAGGGGGTGAGCGGAGCAAGTAGATTGGTTGTTCCGTTCTAAGGTTGGGAGGAACTTGGTTGTTCCATTTGTTGTTCGACAACTGTTCAGATATGTCCATCTACCCTTTCTCTGACTGAATGTTATCTGATTTAATAGATGATAGAATGCATCTGTTTAATTGTGGATGAAAGTATTTCTATGGATTAAATTTTGATTGAATGTTGTTTGACTTAAGGGCTGATAGAACACATCTAATTTAATTCTGGATGAATTATCTCTGTTGATTAAATTGCTGAGTGAATGCTACTTTCATTTGATCTAATAGTTGGAAGAGTACATCTAGTTAATTTTGGAAGAGTTAGTTATGTAGATTAAATTACTGTTGGATTGGAATAAACTGTAGGATAAACCCTTATAGTCAATCGTATGCCTTGAGTAAATTTTATGTGTATCAAAATTGTGAATTGAACTGAACGATGAAATTATACTAGAGGATATGTCTAGGTTAAACGAAGTCAATCCTATTTTTAACAGTTCCAAAATATATGATTTATGTACGTATAGAAAATAAATTAAAGGGAATGAATAGATTGTACAAACGCTAAATAACGTACTGAAAGTATACTTGAACCTTAAATAGAATAGACTGTACAAACGCTAAATAACGTACTACAAGTATACTTGAACCTTAAATGTATACATATATGATGAGAACATTCATATACATAGAGATATGTATATATATAGAGTGGTTGTACATAGTCTTTCATAACTATTTAAATTCTAATGACTCATACCACCAGTCCATCCATACTGGAAAAACATGAGAAAAAATTGAATAAATATTCCGTCTTTATGACTGAGACAGTAGTATAAGAATTATAACCATTCAGATATCTCACAAAACAAAGAGCTTGTTCTTATATATGATAACACAGAGGCAAAATTCATTAAATAAAGACACATGAAATCTGTTCTAACTTCCAGAATTAGAACAGTAGCAAAATAATGTACATTCATGCTCTACAAGTGCTATCACTTGCAACTATTAAAATAGTGAGAATCCTAATTGAAATTCGGGAGTTACTTTTTCTATTAACCTCTAAAAGACGGTTACAGAGATAAAGGATCAGCTGGCCATAAGAGTCTGGAATATATATATATTTTCCACGAAAATAATAGCCTAGGAAAAAAATCGTATTATTTCCTTGTATCTGTAAGCACATTCTTAAGCACTGTATTTAGAACCTGAATACCTTTTCTGGTGTTCGGAGTTATCCTAAATCCACGGGACTTTGAGCGAAGAAAAATTCCTGCAAGAAAATGCAAATCTATAATTAATAACAGTATTATTTTAATCAAGAGGATCACTATCAGAATGATTCAGAAAATAAACAAAAATTTACCACAGGTCTAATCACGGGTTTTACTTAACTTGCGGGGACTGAGGTTGTCCTTTCTTTCGCGACATTGCCGAAGTTCGTCAGTAAGCCTGAAGGGGGAAGGGGATCAAAGTAATTCTCGATGGGTACCCTCGCAACAACAGGGCCCCATCATTAAATTTGGTAACCGAATTTGTCTCATTGATATTTCAAGAATTAAATCAACAACTGATCAAGAACTATACAACCGACTCCTGAGAGGTCGCATAAAATACGCCTGCCAAATATCATAATCAAAGTTTAAATATTGATCAAATACTATGATGAAGGAAATGCATTATTCCAAGTTCAATACTGAGTTAAACACCATGCGATGAAAGATACACATACATATAACAATATTCGTTGAAGGAGAAATGTTAGTTTCAAGCTTAATTACCGCCTTAGATAGATTACATACTCAGTGGACATGCATATAACAAGTTTACTCAGCGTACAAAACTTCCATCTTATATATATGTACATATGCGCCAAAGAACAGTACAGTAATTAGTTAAAAGAAAAGTACATGCATAGGAGTCAACTAATGAGTCGTGAAAGAACCCACAGAGCGATGGCTTCCAAAGAAAAACACATCATAGTAAATGACCTATAGGGAATGCCATAATGTCCTGTCGAAAATCAAATTGTCCTTACTAAAAAGAATGAGATATTCAATGCAAAGTATGGGACTCTGAGGTACAGACCGAGAGGATATTATACAGTCACAAGAACTCACATTTGTGTCACCAGTACCAGATAACAATAATCATTATAGGAATTTCCGAAGAACGAAGACAAACCCAAACATAGAACTTACCAGTCTATGTTATTTCTTCTTAGTAAAAAGGGAACACGACTGAGAATGAAAACTTATTAGCACTTGCAATGCTCTTGTTAAATCGAGATAGTTAAACCAACCCAGTTGACCGGGCGGTCGAATCAGTGGAACACTAAAACAATGAGGGGTTATCCTCATAAGGAATCACACCCTAAGTTAAACAGATCAAAATTATAATATACTTATCCAGAGTCTAGATAGTGTTATCTCAAAAGTCACAGAATGGCGAAAAAGAAAAACCCAATTAACAAAGTTATCAAGCAATCACAGAAGCAACTACAATACGTTTGACATTTCCATACCTCACAGACTTTTGATAATGGGGTTTCGGACAACATACCAGGTATGAGGGCGAAGTGGAGAGATATGTAAGGACCTTTCTCCTACACATAACAAGAACCTCCTCATCACCAGAGTCATACGCCAGGTTTAGTTGTAGGGTTCCTTGCAGAGGTGTTTTTCCTCCGAGTTTGCACATCACAAGAAAAGATTGAACAATAGCCTCGGGAGGACCTGTTTTTCCTGATTAATGGTGAGGACTGCAAAATGTACCTGGACCATGTGACTAGGGAAAGGTGGCATAAACTCAGTGGGTGCACAATTCGAACAATGGGCCAAAGGAATGCGCTACAACAAAAAAATTCAATGTCGTAGACAAAATCTAATTAAGACGTGACACTTTATCCCTATGGTCCTTGTCAACATTTATGGGAGGGAATGACAGTCCAATTAGGGTATGGTTTAGTTTCCAGAATGTCAATCTTCATTCCTGGCTCTTGTACACCGAACGTTAATTCTCACCCCAAACTTAGTTACCATGAAGTTGTTAATTAGTTAGGGACGAGTAGTGTATGCCAGTTGTGAAACCACAACCACCTAAATTTTAACGCCATGCACACCAAGGACGGGGTAGTAACAACTACGTGTAAACAGGGACACCTCCCGCATACGAAACTGGAGTGGCCCTAACTTAACTTTAATTATGTGTGTTTTCTCTCTAATGAACAAGTTATGATATGTTACGAGAGCCCATTCAAAGTGGAATGTAAAACTTAAGGAACACCCTAGTTTTATTTTATGAGTATTCTATATATATGAAATAGAAAGTCTAACATGCATATACAAATATAGTCGTGCTATGTAAATAGAAAGAGAACTATCAAGGTGTATGTATATTATATATATATGAAGGTGTTTACTAGTAGTCTTAAGTTCCAAACGAACTAATGGTTAGTTAGTAGGACTACTAATTCACCTGTGTTATGAATAAGGCTGAGATAGCCATAGCTAAATGCTTATGAATTCACTTGCAACCGTAACATAGGATTAGGTATGTGTATGTTTATAAGTATAGTGATGAACACCTACAGGGTTGGGAATGACGAATGATCAACTCCAATAGCCTAATAAAAATAATAATTTAAATTTGGAAATTTTGGGGAACATTACAGGGGAGTTGGAGCTTCCCTCGGGTTGTAGCCTGAGAAACTAGGGGGTTGGATCCTCCTTCCAGTTTTAGTTGGAAAATAAAGGAAGTTGGTGCTTCCAATGAATGTAATTCTTCAAGACATATAAGAAAAATCTTTACGTGGTTTTCTCCCACTTTGGGTTTCCATGTAAAAACACTGGTGTATTGTGTATGTGTATGATTGCTCATTTCTTCATTGTTTATTTACTCTACAATTATTGGATGATAATGCTACATTGATATCACACTTGCATTATATGGTTAAAAGGGATATTATTGTTCTATTATTGATTCACCCCCCCTCTCAGTAATCCAACAAGAGTTTCCAGGTTTACTGCATGAAAGAGAGTTGGAGTTTAAAATAGTCTTGAAACCTGGAACTGAACCTATAGTGAGAACGCCTTACCAGATGTCAATGCCTAAATTACAGGAGTTGAAAATGTAATCGAAGGAATTGTTGGACTTGGGACTTATACGTCCCAGTGTATTGTTGTGGGGTGCGCTAGTTATTTTCGTGAGAAAGAAGGATAGATTGTGGAGAGTTTGTATTGACTATCATCGATTGAACAAGGTGACGATCAAGAACCAATATCTGTTACCCATAATAGATGATTTGTTTGACCAGATGAAGGGAGCGACGATGTTTTCAAAGATTGATTTAAGATCAGGATATCACCAATTATGGATTACAGAAGAAGATATCCCTAAGACTGCATTTAAGACGAGATTCAAACACTATGAGTTTACAGTTTTACCGTTCGGTTTGACGAACGCCCCCAGGGTATTCATGAGTTTGATGAATGGGGTGTTTCGTGAATAATTGGATAAGTTTGTTCAAGTATTTATTAATGACATATTGATTTATTCTTGAATGAAAGAAGATTATGATGAACATTTAAGATTGGTCCTAAAGTGTCTACGAGAAAACAATTTGTACAGGAAACTATCAAAATGTTCATTTTACTAATCAAAGATTCATTACTTGGGACATATCATATCTGGTGAAGGTATCGTTGTGGATCCAGTGAAAATAGAGGCTATTATGGAATGGCCAACACCGACGAATGTGCAAGAAGTATGTAGCTTTATGGGTTTAGTAGGATATTACCAACTGTTCATCAAAGGTTTTTCGAAGATAGCTAATCCGATCATGGAATTGCAGAAGTAAAAAAAGAAGTTCATATGTACTGACAAATACGTGGAAGAATTTCAAAATCTCAAAGAGTTGTTGATAATAGCACTGATACTGAAGGTCGTTGACATGGAAAATGAATTCTTGGTATGCATAGACGCATCCAGGGAAGGTTTAGGTGGATTTTTGATGCAAGATGGTCGAGTGATCGCTTACATTTCAAAGAAGTTGAGAAAGCATGAAGAGAACTACACAACGCATGACTTGGAGTTATTAGCAATTGTATATGCCTTGAGAGTTTGGAGACATTATTTGGTTGGATGAAAATTTGAATTAAAGATAGATCATTGTGGATTGCAACATATATTTACACAGAGTGACTTGAACGTGCGAGTATGAATTACTTAGAGAATACGACTTTGAGATTACTTACATTAAAGGAACGATGAAGAGAGTGGCATATGCATTGAGTCGGAGACCAGGCATATTTTCGGTAATACCACTTAAGACGAATCTTCGAGAAAATATTCTAACTTTACAGATAGATGATGATTGGTACAAGGACGTTAAGAATAATATTGAACAAGATACCATGATTGATCCGGATTATTTTCGGCACGAAATGAGAGCGGAGATATAATAAAGAAATGCACAGAGATATCGCGTATATCCAGTAATATAACAGAAATATATCAGAGATGCAACCATAAACACAGAGATACAGTAATACACGATT
>ML783359.1:146747-217707 GCA_009831015.1 Picea engelmannii | reverse complement strand
ATATCGAGAAAACTTCATTTAGGCCCTCAAAATGGCCCCGGAAGTGAAAACCTGCTAAAAATAGTAAATTGCCAAAATGGCCAAAAAACTGTTTTGAGCCATTTGGAAAAGGTGGGTGGCCCCCGATATCCACCTGGATCAATGATGGTACCGAAGTATGAAGGTTATTCTTTAGACAATGATGGATTGTTGAGATTTAACGAAATAATTTACATATTTCCTAACAATGAATTAAGAAGTTTGATCTTAAGTGAAGTGCATCGAGAAGTGTACATGGCTCATCCGGGAGTCACGAAGATGAAGGCAGACCTTAAGACTTTATTCTTCTGGAAGGGAATGAAAGCATACATAGTTAGTTATGTGGCGAGATGTCTAGAATGTCAGCAAGTGAAGGATGAACATAGACATCCAACATAATTGTTACAACCACACGTTATTCCAGAATTGAAATGGGAGGTCATTTCAATGGACTTTATCGTTGGATTTCCATTGGCAAAAAAGAGGCATGATTCGATTTTCATGGTAGTGGACACTATGACGAAGAGTGCACACTTTATCCCAGTACGTACACCGTATCAGGCGAAATACATAGCAAGAGTATTTGTCAGTGAGATTGTTAAATTACATGGAGTACCAAGAAGGATCATATATGATCGAGGATCGGTGTGTACAAGATAATTTTGGACCAGTTTCCAAGAGGCTTTGGGAACACAGCTGAATTTCAGTACAACATATCACCCTGAGACAAACAGATAAATAGAGAGAACGAACCAGATTTTGGAGGATATGTTGTGTATGTATGTAATGGATCAACAAAAATGTTGGGAATATTTATTGCCACTAGTATAGTTTGCATACAACAAAAACTATCAGAGTATGATTAAGATGGCATTGTTTGAGTTTATCTACGGACGACTGTGTCGAATGCCGTTGAGTTGAGATTGACTTGAGGATAGGGTCCTGGTAGGACCATAAGTGATTCAAGAAATGGAAGAAAATATGCAATCGATAAGACAAAGGATTAAAGAAGCGCAAGATTGACATAAAAGTTATGTTGATGTGCATCGCGTTGACCGTAGTTATGAAGTTGGTGATAGAGTTTTCTTGCGAGTAAAACCGCACAAGGGTTCGTTCAAGTTTGGAAAGGGTGTTAAACTCTCTCTTAGGTTTGTGGGACCTTTCAAAGTTGTGGAAAATAAAGGACTCGTGGCTTATCGACTAGCCTTGCCTGATTCTTTGAGGCGTATGCACGATGTATTTCATGTATCTGTTTTGAGACATTATATTAGTGATCCTTCACATGTTATTGACATGAGTTCTTTGCATGTGACGAATGAGGATTCTCCCATGGCAGAGCCAATCCACATTCTAGACCATCGCATTCAACAACTATGGTGTCAAATAGTCGATCAGGTCAAGGTCCAGTGTGACAACTATAGTCCACACTCGACTACCTGGGAGGCCACATATGAGATGCGTCAACAGTTTCCTTGCTTGTTTGATAGATTAGACATATATATCTATGCCATATACTTTTATTTACTTGCATTTATATATTGTACAAACTTCGGGACAAATTTTAAAACAAGAGGGAGTGTGTGTAACATCCCGCTCTACTGAGCACACTTTTATTGACTTATTCTTTGAGGACACTTGCGTGCAAGTGATCCGGTTATGGTACATTGTGATTTCATTTCGATTATGGATTATACATGATGATGATGATGATGTGTTGTGACTTGTTGTTATTTGATATATATGTATTGGAAGATGTTATTTAAGAGTTTTCCTGAGTGTGCAGGACACGTGATAGATTATGGATGTTGATGGCATAAATGGACTTCCTTGGACTCTGGATTGAGTCAGTGAGTGGATTGTATTTTTTTTTAGTATTTCATTTTATGCACATGTGACATATGATTGATTATAGTATGATTTATGTATATGGATCATTGCTAGTGTTTTTGTCAATGGATGCGGGCTGAAAATGATTGCTAATCCGACTCACATAAGGAGTAAAGGGGCCATGCATAGAAACCAAACATTTAGAGTGAGGTGTGGCAGTGTCCCTGTCACAGCCTACTAGCATTCCCGTTGTGGTCTGAACTGTAGGTTAATGATTACTTAGTTCAAGAGGTCCATGATGTCGTGAGGGTGGACTGAGACAACCGCTCATGAATATTTCTAAGGGGAGCCCAATAAGGCAGAGTCATTATTTCTTAGAAACCCTTAGTCCCTCACAAGGTCGATCGAATGGAGTGTTGACTACAAGGGTCGGACAAACTTCCAAAACCAGTCAAGGGTGAATGGCACCCTTGGAGGATAGAGGTGTGTCTTGAAGGGCACAACGTGTAATTAAAAACTTGAGTCAATAAATGTAGGTGGCCTAGAAAACATTTAAATGATTAGACCTTGTTGGATTAAAATAATTAATTATACGGAGAATTTATTAATTATAAAACCCAATAAAAGTCAAAGCCTAAGTCTAAGTCTAAATTGAATTAAGGGACTAAATGAATTATGACATAAGTTAAAATATTCGAGAATAATCAAACTCTAGGAAAAAGGGGAATTAAATCTAAAGATTGGATAAAATGCACATGTGTGCATAAAATTAACAAAAGGGATTTTAAAAATAGAAAGAAATAAAATATGAGAGAATAGGTGTACACATATAATAGTATCTAGAGTTAAGCTACCACTAAGTCTAACTAGAAGAAGACTCATAATCCAACTCTAATTAAGATCTAGTTAGGCGACACTCATTAAATGAGATTTTGGGGAGCAAACAAACAACTAAGAGCGAAAATAGGAACACATTGGGGAATGTGAGGGAAATTGACTTTTTAAATAAAATAAAATTTGTAATTACTTGTGCAACTTGGAGAGAATGTGACAAGTGTGTGGGTGAATAATATGAATTTTATTTTTGGGATAAAAAATCGTTGGAGTTCATGTTTCATTAGAGTAACGGAGTTATAATTGAGTCTCAAACTTCGGTTTAATATAATTATGCCCGACAGATCCATTCATACATGACTAATTTAGGAGTCGACTTAATATTTGACAAAGAGATTTGATCTCTTTAATCAACGAAGGGTTCAATGTTATTAATAATTTAATAACCGTTTTAAATTTCGATATATATTAATGTCTAAATTTAAATTAGAATATACAATTATATTCTAATCTAATGTTAATAATTAATAGTAAAATTTTAAAATATATATATATATATATATATATATATATATATATATATATATATATAATAATGATTGTTTAATAGATCATTAATAGTTGAGTAAAAGCGATAACACCAAATGCTCAATTAAAAAGTTAGTAGATGTGTTAATGAAATATATACATGAAAGAGTGTGTACTAAATGCCTACTTAATGATTTATTTATGGTTTATATTAATATATGTTGTGCATCCTTGAAAATGTAGCCTTGAGGACCCAAATAACTCTTTGTTATGATATTAGTTGAATTCCTTGACTCAATCTTGAATTTTAGTAGTTCAAATAATGAACCGTTCGTTTCCTTGCTAGATGGAACGATCTTTTAGTAACTTAAGGTTGAATCTTAGCAATTGAATTTTTAAACTCAGAATGGTTATGGGTATAGATATCATTGAGCGTTAGCCCATTTAAATTGTTATATGCTAATATAACTTGACCCTCTTCATGTTGTTGCAAAGGTAATATTTATGGCTTATTGGATTATGGTGACGTTGAATGTAAATTGATTAGTACAATTAATTGTCTTAGCTTATATAATCACTGAATAGATAATGAATAGATAATTGTGTGACTTTTTATTATATATATATATATATATATATATATATATATTACTTCATTGTTCCGCTTATCTTTGTGTTATGTGCGGAGGGGATGTTACATTAATCAAGTATGGTTTAAGAAATTGGTTTGGTAGGAGCAATTTTCCACCCAAACCATAGAAATCTAGGGTAGATTCCACCCCCAAGCTAGGCTATGAGGTCATAAGGGTGAAGGAATGCAAGCTATATGCTCTCATCACACTCAAACCAACCTATTAGTCTCATGGATCAACCAATTTGCTCATTTCAAATCAGATTAGGTATCTCATCCATTGATCAAACAACTGTGGCACTCTATTCCATTGTACTACACAACACCCTTCTTTGAACAAATGTCCCCTAGGGATATTCTTCCCTTCTAGTGCTCTTCAATGTAGGGATAGGGAGTAAAATCTGTTGAAATCTTTCTAGGAATTATGTAGAAGACTAAAACTTGGCACTTGAACAACCAATAAGAAACAACAACTAGTGGTGAAGGCTTCCTAACTTTCCCAACCTCTATGTTCATCTACAACATCTCTATCTCTTCTCCAAGGTTTGCAAATTTACCTTTTCATGGTGTTGATTTGGTCATCATTAGATTTTTGGTTAATTAACAACAAAAAAATGGAGCACATGGAATGAGAGTTGGAAGGATTGAATATGAGAATGGTGACAATAATGAAAATGAGAGAGTTGAGGGAATGATGGATGACTTTCCTTTTGAGAGGAGAATGAAGTGGGGGGTATATTTCATGACATTCCATTCAACTTTGGTGAAAGAAAATAAATCCATTATTGTGGTCGTAGAATACTTCACAAAGTTGGTTCAAGCCATGCCTACTTTATCTAACAACAGTGAGACAACAACACTTTTCATATTCAATCAGGCCATCACTAGGTTTGGTGTGCCTAAAGAAATTGTCATTGATCGTAGCACTCAATTTCAAAACAAAATGATGACAAAACTGGTAGTTGAATTGGGGTTTCAACGTTAACATCCATCCCCTTACTGTCCTTGGGTGAATGGACAAGTAGAAGTTTTTAATAAGACTTTGAAAACCATACTCTAGA
The DNA here is from genome assembly GCA_009831015.1 of Picea engelmannii. NCBI lineage: Eukaryota > Viridiplantae > Streptophyta > Pinopsida > Pinales > Pinaceae > Picea > Picea engelmannii. The sequence continues at coordinate 212,808 of ML783359.1, read as the reverse complement.
GGATGATTTGATATTCCATCTTGGAGTATTGTTGTTCATGTCTTTTTTCTGTTGCATGCCTTTTACTCTCACTGAATAGTATAGATCTAGATATATTTGCCTCTTAGAAAACTAGGGTTTCTTGTTTTCTAACCCTTTTTGTTTGTAGCTTTGCCACAACCACAAAGTTTGTGGATTTTCTCACCCTTGCTGCAAAAACACACCAACAACCAACACAAATGAGGTGCATAAAATATGTGTCAAGGCTTAGTATGATAAATTGGCCCATCCTTGAGTTTTCTCTGAATGAGTCCTAGTTTTAGTTTATGACCAAGATAAACACATTTTGGGTGCTAGCAAATTTAATCCCATGTGGCATGGTCGTTACATTGTGAGATGTGTCCTTAGAAAAGAAGCTTACAAATTAGAATATTACGAAGAGAATATGTTAATTGAACTTTGCAATGAGCTCTATCTGAAGAGGTATTGTGCTTAGGAAAGAATGCCCACGTAATAATTTTGTACATGTTGTATATAAGTAGTTTCTCTACTTCACTTTTGTTTTATATATTTTTTAGGTATTTGCTTATCTAGCTTTGTTCTTGATTGGAAGATGTCATTAAAAACACTGTATTTGTGGGATTCACAGATGGTGCTAGTCGTCACACTCAGAAGATTGATTTCATAACTTGGATAATTTATTCTTCCACAGGACAACTTGTGAGCTCAGGAGGAGCTTGTCTTGGTCATACAACTAATAACATCATTGAGTATAGTGTAGTTATTAAATTTCCATGAGAATCCATCTCGTTTTGAAATTTGACATATGGTAGTTCATCTAGATTCACAATTGAGAGTGTCACCGTTGAATAGCATGTATCATGTCTATGATCCCACGCCTCTAAGGAAGTAATCACGGTTGAGAATGTTCAAGTGTTCTTTCGAATTTATTACATACATTCATATCTTGAAAAGATTTAATGATTTAACTAACATATTAGTTAGTTATGTTTTATATTGACATTTGTCGCATTAGAAAAAGTATGCAAATACATTATTATGAAAAGGTAATCACATCAAATCATTGCGCAATAAGTAGAACTAAAGAGACCATGTAAATATATAAATAATAAAGCATTATCATGTCCAAAATGTGTAAGGTCATAAGCAAGCCATATATATATATATATATATATGTATGGATCAGGTCATGAGCAAGCCTTATATATAGATGGATCAGAGTAAGGTCATAAGCAAGTCATATATATATATATATATATATATATATATATATATATATATATATAGATGGATCAGAGTACTCTATTGATTTCTCTTTCGGGTTGGTACTCATATTTACCTATGCATTGATGCTTGGGGTATCTAGTTGGTCGCACTAGACCTGCATATACATCAACAAAATTTTGTTAGTAACCTTACATGCAAAAAAAATAAATAGTTTTAAAAATAAAAATGATATATATAATAAAAAACAAAAACACTATAATATACTTGAAAATAAAATTGTTCTCATTGATATCGCCTCATTGGGAATCCGGGGTAGCACGTGTGTAACACTAACTTGGGATCTTGACCAAATTCTATCTTGACATATGGATAGTCATCAATGGTGGTCAATTACTGAGATCACCAATAAGAAAACTCATAATTGTAAGCATTAGTGACTCTCCCTCCTTTTAGCCTATACATCATGTCTACTCATCGTATCATCCTGGACTCTCTAAGTCCTAGTGGTGAAAGTATGACACATGGGTGTATCACTAGGAACCTCTCTAAAAGGAAAGAGCATAGTATGCTCCCATATCCAAAGTTTTTTTCTTCCCTAATTTACAATCACTGAGTTGTGATTTCATGTTAACAAGTAGATCAATCACCCGGTCATATAGTGGGCCTCAATTATTCAAATTCATAATACATTTGAGACCTTGAATCCTGATGCAGAGAAGCATATCCTGACAATTGTGTGATAATCAATAACATAATATTTATACTAAGACTTTCTATGTTGTTGATGGAGACTTGGGTACCTATTTTTTTTGTCCTTATTGAATAGTGTTTCCCAACCCCCCGTTGTTCACCTCCATTCAAATTTACCAGTGCTCCTCATTGAGATAAACCTATAAAAAAGCATATCTATTCCACCCCAATCTTTATAATCTCATCATCTAGCACGAGAGCATCATGGTCCTATTCCCAGTAACCAACAATTGTATGGAATAGTTTTTTTATGCTCACATGCATGTGCACCTACAAAAATTTAAAATTTCACAATATTGAAGTGCATCCACCACCTTGGGATCATTTATGGTGAGAGTATCTACTTCTTCATGCTCCCTCTCCTTCCAAGCAATTGTCATATGTCCCTTTCCTCAATTAAATTTTTATTTTTAAATTTTTGGTTTTTTTTATGATTTTGTGAAGGGACACACTTTTCTATGGAAATAGATGTGTAAATATGCACTTTTCCTTTAGCATGGGTAGGTATATGGTATTTTATGCGTTCCTATGTTAAAGAAAAGTGTGTATGCACAATTCCATGATTTTGCAGGGTTCACTATTAGTGAAAATTTTGAAATAAATCCATCAAAATGAAAGAGGAGTAGGAAAATAACATAAATTTTGAAATAAATCCATCAAAATTAAAGAGAAGGAGGAGGAAAATAACATAGTTATGATGAATCTTAATTTCAATGATTGAAACTCTCAAAATCCATTATTAAAATTTTTGGGTAAAATGGTTTTTCAAAGCTTTATGGTAAGTTTTTCAAAATTACCATTGTAAAATGAATTGGTTTTTTACTATTTATAGATTTTTTTACCCACTTGTGTATAGTTTTTCACCATTTTAATTCTAATTTCATTATGGATTTTGGATTTCTTAGACTAATATCATGTTGAAAGAGTATTTGTTATTTTTGTAGGTATAATGAAGTTCTAAAGTCACTTTATTTGATCTTTAAATGTTAATTTTCCATCTGAATCTTGAGGTAAATAAACTGAAACTGGCATATATGTATAAGTATCATCATGTTGCATTGTGCATTATCATCCTCTATTTCATTTTTTCCTTAGGATCTACCCCACCAAGTTGCAACATTGAACCATCTCTTCCAGTATTATGTGTCACAATTTTGAGTGGTAGAGCCTACCTTTCATGTGTTTCCATAGTTAGCACCTTACTTGCATTTTAGTGCCTATGTTGAGTTTTCTCGTAGGTTTGAGAGCGCTTTTAGTCTCGTCATGACATTGTGTTTGAACCCGCATGATCTCTCCTCAATTGTTTTCTGGCCATTCCTTATGGGGATCCCATTTTTCATTTTTTGATTTGGATTGCATATCATTGCTTTCACTTTTGAGTCTAATTGTTGGAATACTGAGAGGGGGGGTGAATCAATATGAGTACTTTTACCACTTTTAACCACAATTTATAAACTTCAACTTTATTAGCAGTATATCATCAATGTATCATCTATGATTGCATTCAATATATCATGAGCATATAAACATAAGCAACATCACATCAAATACACAATACACCAGAATTTACGTGGAAACCCAAATGGGAGAAAACCACAGAATGCTTTCTTATATATTGTCAAGAATACATTCATTGGAAGCACCAACTTCCCAATTCTCCAGATACAACTAGAAGGAGGATCCAACCCCTTATTTACAGGCTCCAACCTGAAGGAAGCTGCAACTCCTTGATTTACCATCTACAACTGGAAGGAGGCTCCAACCCCCTAGTTTACAGGATCCAACCTGAAGGAAGCTCCAACTCCCTGACTTCTACGGCTCCAACCGGAAGGAGGATACAACCCCCTTTCCTTGCCCCATCCTGCCACCCTAAAATATAAGTGTAGACCAAACTGTCACTATCACAATCATTGCCACTGTCACTGTCGCTTCCACTGTCACATCAACCTATAACCTGTCAACTTGTCACAATATCCTACCTATCTTTGTCACTGTCATTGATACAAAACTAGATCCTCTATCACCAAGAACACCCCTCAACCAAATGCTCAAACATCACCAAAACATGCCTCTACCAAGTATTTACCAATATCACCAACATATCATCACAATATATGTATATCAACCATGTACATCAATACATGTACCATGTACCAAACCATGCATCAATCATGCAACAAAACATGTACTATACCATGAATCAACCATGTACCATATCATACATCAAGCCAATACCATACCATCAACCATGTACCAACATGTACCATGAGATGTGCCTCAACCATATACCATATCACTCATGATATGTCTTAATCATCCCATACACCATATACAATAAGCTATCAACAATGAAGTGCCTCAACAAGGTACCAAAGCATGTACCAATATCACCAACATATGTCTCTAACCATGCACCATATCATCAACCATATACCTCAAACAACATGCCAATCATCCATAGACCATGTACCATAAGATATACCAAGCAAGTATTATCAATGGTGTACCTCAACCAAGTACCAACATCACCAAGAGATGTATCTCATACATGTGCTACCATATACCAAGTCAACCATGTATCAACATCATCCAGAATTGCACTTCATTCAATTTGCAACACCATGCATCTAATATGTGCTTCAATCATGTGTCAATGCCTCAACAATATACCAAGCATGCCTCAAGTATGCACTGTGACATTATCAAGATGTATCCCTCAAAACAAGCACATAAACATACCTTTTCTCATGTCACTGACTTGATACACTAGATGCAAACCTGTAGCCTTTCCTCAGTCCTCAACAACCTGGCACCAACATATTCCCCAATTATGTCTTAGCCTTGTGGGACTAAGAATTCTTGTCTCGCGGGGCCTCGTGTAACAAGTACTAGCTGACCCACGAGAGTGCCTTGTGTGACACCCTCAAACTGACCTGCGAGAGTGCCTTGCATGACACCCTCAAGTTGACCCGTGAGGGCCTGCTTAATTAGGGTTACAGAAAAAACCCTAGCTCTCTGCTGCTCCGAACCTTTCGCTCTTCCTTCACACTTTCTCCATTGCCTCAGACTTGACCTCAGATTCACCAATAGGCCAAAATATTCTCACAAAATAGATATTCAATGAATGTGTGTATATATTTATGCGAGACTCCTTGAGATGTATATATAATTTTTCTAGGTAACCCGTTTCCTTAATTTTAGGTCTTCTTTACTTTCATGTTAAGACCACTTTTCCCTTTCATTAATTGACTTATAACCAACTAGGGGTTTCTTAACCATTCTTTGGTGCTTCTAACTTCACAAGGCCATAACTCCTCAACCGTGAGGAACCACATGGTGTGCCACCTATCACCGGAAACAACACGACGAGGACTTTCCATATATGAGTATGTTACTTGCAATTACATTGTCCTTCATGTCCTTGTTCCTTTATCAACTTTGGGTTCTATAACCACACCTTTGGGGCTTCATGTAAACTTCATAAAATGCACCCATCACATCTATTGACATCAATGACAACTAACTCACCATCAATCTCGATCACAACTCTTGGGTATCTCGAACACTCTAAGGGTTGACATCAATGACAACCAACTGTCCAAACCGATTGTCCAACACTAATGCCATTACAAAATGCTATCTTTGGTTTACCATTGATGCATTATTTTTGTCATTCTCCTTTGCATCTATTGCTTATGCATCTCAAAACTCTATTCCCTAAGGAAACATGCATATGAGTGTTCACATCCTGTACATCTTTTTTTTTGTTTTTTCATATATATTTTCCATGCACTTGAAACATAGTTGCATGCCCTACAACACTCATTTCCTCCATTGTATATTATCATAATGTTATTCCTTTTCAGGATTTCTAATATGAAAAAGACAAAAAAAAACAATATTTATAAAAAATGAGTTGGGAAAGATCAAGATCTATAAAATCATTGTATATGTGGTAGTAGTCCAATTATGTCGCCCTTGAACAAGCACTTGTGTTGTGTCTATCCTTATTGGGTGTTAATATTTCCTTATGAGTCGAACCATGATTTTTTGGGTTTCTTACTCCTTCGATTGGTTACTCTTCCAATCATTACAGAGAACCTATCAATGCCTCCTACATTGCGTATTTATATCATTGGTCCCTTTTGGTGTCAATTTCTACCGAAGTCGCCATTATATCATGCTTATGTTCAAGGGAAGTCTTTAATCTTGTGTTGGAAATTCCTCAGATTGCTTGATTGTTCATGTCAAAATTACCTATTTTCAATTTCTTTTTAGTTTCATCAACATAACCAGTGTTTTACTCATATTAGTATGGGAGGACTTATCATTTCCTTCTTACTAGTGAGACTTCTCCTATCAACCGTGATACATTTCTCTGGGAGATAGACTTAAAGTCGATCGCACAATATGTTGGGCGCAGGCCCATTTTGGAGTAAAGACTATTTTTTGAGAATAAAACACAAAGAAGGAAAAGACAACTAGCAGGAAAAGCAACACGTGCAAGGTAAACGCGCATGTAGAGAAGGAAATCATGTGAGGCACGCATGCAAGAATACCTAACCATGCTAGGGTTAGGGTTTTTGTAAGAAGATGTAATGGTTGGTAAGCCAAAAACATGTATAAATAGGTACCTATGAGGTCTAGGTCGGGGTTCTTAGTTGGATGTCATGTTGTTGGTCATTGTTACCATGTTGCTCGAATACTGAAGGACTGTAATTCTGATCTATTTTGTAATCTATTGAGCTGAGGAGATAAAATAAGGTAGATCTTCAGGGTTAGATCACAGGTTGAGGAGCCTGGTGTGATCTAGTCCACCTCATTGTATATCTCAACCTGTTTTGATGGAGAGTTGTAATGCGCGAGGCGTTGTGGTTTTGGGAAACATAATAATAAAAGAACAGAGTAGCCAAATCTTTGTGGACGTAGCCCAGGAGGGGTGAACCATGGTAGATCATGTGTTATGTGATTGAATGTTATGTATCTCCTTTGTTTTTAATGATTAGATGTTAGAAAAATGTATGAATGACTTAGTTAGATCTATTATTTTACATGCATGAGTAAGAATGACAGATTAATCAAGATAAGTTGAATGTTATATTAAATAAATGAAGATAACAGAGGTTAATTCTATATCCCCACTCATTCCCAAACTGCAAACACCTAAGTGTTGTAGCCACCCATAAGAACTATCTCGGGTGAGACTGCGCAGTGCATTGTATGTGTTGTATTGCCTTCTGGTTTACCAGGAGGGCCGATAGTTTTAGGGGGTTTTGTTGGAAACAATAGTAGATCTGAACCTGGATCAACCCAAGAATGGTAGCAAGGACAAATTCTAACCAACACCATAGGACTTATTTTTATCATTAGTAGGTTTCCTTTCACTTAGCACATGCCATCTCATCATTGGTGGATGATTGAGTGGTTTCCCCTATGTTCAAGGATAAGACCTTTATTCACATATTGATATTTGTGATATAACTTGATTTCCATTTTCATAAATAGTGTAATTCCTCACCTCTATCAACAGATTTCATAATTGGTTTTTTCTCAGAGGGTCTTTTTTGTGTGTTACTTTCATATGGTGCATACAAGAGATGTACTTAGTGGTGTGATTTTTCGAGTTTTTATCCAATACCTTCAAACCATATCATGTTCTTGATACTTGCTTGTGTTGGTTAATTGGGTATTCCTTATTTCTCTCCTTCCATCGGATATCTTCCTATTGATACCAACTCATTTTCTCCAAGAACAAGATTTACATAACTTTATAGTTCCTTGGGGCTTGTAGTCATTAGTGGTAGGTTCCATTGCTATTGGTAGTGGAAATACATCAATATCCATTGATTGATAGATTCTATAAGTGTTCGACGCCAGAACATTTTTTCACACTTGTTGGAATGTATAATTTTACTTGATGCCCATTTTCATTATCAGTGGGTGGTCTCATGTTTGGTAATGGTATACATCAATGATCAATAGTCAAACAAGCTCTCCCAAGTTCTACATCAGATCATTTATTTGCACGGTGTAGATTTGTACATTCAACATATTTTGATTGAAGACCTTGGGTTGTAGTTGCATCTTATTATTAAGCTATTACTCGAGTTGCATATGTTGTACCACCTACCTATACAACATTGGTATCATGTTGGAGAACTAGTTTGTACTTTCACTCAGTTCTAGTGTTTCTTCTAATGTACACTAAAACATAGATTCACTATGTATTTTCTCGTGGCTATGATCTATATTTTACATGGATCCATCGTGTATTTCTTCATGGCCATGATTCTAAATTCTATATATAGTTCATGGATCCACAATGTACTTGACTTAGAAGCCATGTTTGTCTTTCCACCTGAACATGGGTATGCTCACCTTAGGGAAGAGAGAAATATGACATTTTGGTTTTGTTTGCGGGTATCTTTTTGACCTTGAGTCCAGTAGGCTCCACTTAGTCCCACTTATCTAATTCCTCGGCTACATTATAATGTATGTTGACCATCAAATTCCTTTTCAACCTCATACATTAGGGGGAATATGTTATAACATGATTTATTTGTCATGGACCATTAATGACCTTTTTGGCCAATATATGTCCATTTGAGTATTTATGCTCCACACAAAGCAGTTTTACTAGATCTTTAATTTGTATACATGCTTTTCCTTAAGGAAAAAAGAGTATAACACACACTTTTACTTCAAGAAAGGCACATATGCATTCAAAAAATTGATTTTTTATTTATAAATGTACATTAATTGCACCCTCCTAAGTAGGAATTACAGGTTTTGTACACCTATACAACCCTAATTTTCGTTTTCAACGAACCTAACCAAATTCTAAAAGTATAAATGAGGTTCATATGTTGGAGAAGGAGCAATAAGAAATAAACTTTTATAATAATTTCCAACTTACTTGAGACATTATTATTAAGCTTTAAAGCATGTAACATCCCACTCTTGCGAGCACATGTTATTGACTTATTCTTTGAGGACACTTGCGTGCAAGTGATCTAGTTTCAGTATATGGATGTTTGTTCGCTTATGGATTCTTATGATGATGTTGATGGATTATGATGTTATGTTATTGGATTTATGTATTGACAGATGCTATTGACGTGTTTCCCCTGAGTGTGCAGGACACTTTACAGATTGAGGATGTTGATGGCATCAATAGACCCCCTTGGACTCCAAATCGAGTCAGGGAGTGGATTGTATTGGTTTGAGTATTTCCTTTATGCGGATGTGACATATGATTGGGTATATTATGATGTTTTTTATGGATCATTGACATTGTTACGTTGATGGATGCAGGCTGATGATTTCTTGCTAATCTGACTCACATAAGGAGTAAAGAGGCCATGCACAACAACCAAATATTAAGGGAGAGGTGTAGCAGTAGCCCTGTCATAGCCTACTATCACTCCCATCATGGCTCAAATTGTAGGTTAACAATTACCTAGTTCGAGAGATCCACGATGTTGTGAGGGAAGGTTGAGACAATCGTTCATGAAGATTATAAGGGGCACACAATAAGGCATGGTCCTTATTCCTTAGAGACCCTTAGTCTCTCACAAGGTCGCCCGAATGGAGTATTGACTCCAAGGGTTGGACAACTACCAAAACTAGTCAAAGACGAGTGGCACCCTTGGAGCACATAGTGCATCTTGAAGGGCACGTCGCGTAATTAAAATTTGAATCAAAGGTGAGTGAAACCCTTGGAGCACGAAGTGTGTCTTGAAGGGCACGTCGTGGTATAAAAAAAATGAGTCAATGAATCTAGTTGCCTATAAAACTTGAGCGAATGTTAAACATTATAAAATCTTGAGCACCTGCTGAATTAATTAATTGATTAATTAATTAACTAAAGAATGAGTTTATTAAGCATAATCCCTAAGGGTCTAGGCGTTTGAAAATAAAGACTTAACTAAGCATATGTCTAAGTGAGTGAGAAGACTAAAAACTAAATTTTTAAATTAAATGATGAGGGGATAAAATAAATCAAATTAAGAATCAATGAAAATAAAGATAAATCCTAAGGAGTGATTAATACACTTGTGCAAGTAAATACCAAATTAGAATTTAAAATGAGAAAGGAATAAAGCACAAAAATGTGTAAGCATAGAAAGGTATCTAGAGTCTAGTCTAACTAGAGAACTTTTCTAATTTAAACACAACTCAGTTTTAGAAAGGTGTCGGTCTTTAAAGGGGAAATAAAGGGAATAAAAGGGACAACTAGGAGTGATTTTAGGAGCGCTTTTAGGATGGGTGAGAGAAATTGAATTTTAATTTAATTAAATTGTGGATTTATTGGTGCAACTAAGGGAACGGGTAACAAGTGTATGGGGGGAATAATTCCTAATTAAATTTAAAGAAAAAAAACGAATTAAATGTGCAAATGACAAGTTGTCTCTAAGAATTTTTTTATAAAAGAAATGGTTGAGAGGAGGAATGGTTGAGAGTTGGGACACCCAACTCGAGAGAGAGAGAGAGTGGTATCTCTGCCTTGCGAGACGAGCTGGGAGCTAGAGTATTCTGGTTGTGTTTGTGTGTGGCCCCTTTGCGGCTCTAGGGGCTAACGGGGGAGAAGAGTACCCCTACCATTGGTTGGGAGGTACCGGTGAAGTTCTACGATTAGCAAGTGGAAAGCGGGAAGGAATGCCAGTAGCTGAAGATCACCCCAAGCATTCATTGGTCACGGTATTTTGTTGTTGTCAATTTTTGTAATAGAATCTAATTTTTTTAATTCGAATGCTTGCAATGAAGTTGGTTGATTAACTTGTATGGTTGTTTTTATTGTATATATGTGTGTGTGTGTGTTCTTGATGCATTGAATGGAAGAACTGTTATGTTATAATTTGATCATTTCTTATCGCAATACATAATGGATGAATCTATATTGTCGATTGTTTTGTGATAGAATGTTGCTAGCTAATATGAACCTTAGTATAAGTTCAATCCGATCCTTGGACCTTCATGCTTGCATACAATTTTGACTGTCGATTTTATTAAGCTATTAATATGAGGGTTCTGAAATTGATATTTTCCCTTACCTGCGTTCGCTGGGAGGAAATCCGCAGTGATATTTTACTTCTTGAATTTAATTATGGTGCAAGAATTAAAATCACAATTTGAGATAATGATCAACACACCAGAGATATAGTTTATTTCAAGGTCCGGATGGAAGTCTTTTTGGAGGTTCGGTTAAGGCTTGGAACGAATATCATTTGTTCAGTACCTCAAATCGAGGGTTGGGGTAAATTCCAAAGCTCCTTCTTTTGTTCCGTCACTTGGGAGTTGAAATTTAGCTTCTAATCATCTATTATCGTTAAATGTAATATCGGATTCTCTTATCTTTTTTAATGAGATTTTTAGGATAGCATTGCACCCTTTATGGTTGATTTAAGATTTGTCTTCCTTTAAGTTCTTAAAGGAATATGTAATTTTTCATTTGGATACTTATATTGCTTAAGTAAGTTTTGGTTCCTTGATTTCATAAAAGGGGTATGAGATTTTATTATGTGGATCCTTTATTATAGCTTAATATACTCGATCTTTTAATACGTATAAATGGATATGTTAAGCAGTTGAATTATTATCATTTTACTTATGATGATTTACCTTTACCTTTAATTCGTATATAATAGGATGTAAGATGACTTATGAATTCTTAAATATTGCTTAAACATAGTAAATCTTCTTATAGTTCTTAATTGAATATGTAAAGTAACTTGAAGTCTTTACATATGGCTTGTGATGATTAATTTTCTTAGGGTTTAAGGAATGAGACATGTAGTTTAGTATCGAATTCTTATTGTACTATTAAACCAAGACTCTCCATTTTATTAAGATATATAGTTGGGTTGCACTGAAGATTGCACCTATAACAGTGTCTTGCAGTGCTCAATAAATGTTTCTTGACCCTAGATGATCTTGACTTAGAAAGGTTACTAATTGATGTTAGAAATGGGATCTGTGTCTGATACTAATACTGTAATTTTTCCTTTTTGGTTCTTAGTAATCTTGTGTATTATCTGCTTGGTCAATTACACTTAGTTTGCTTGAAGGATTGATTAAGTAGAGTAGATTATTCCTTGCACTATGTTGAAATGGCGTTAATTGCGATTAATGAAACTAGTCTGGAAATTAGATTATGATTGGATTAGTGACAATTAGACACCTCCTTGTTCCTCAGAGTAGTCGTCAGCCATGATACCTTGAGTGGTAAAAATCAATCGGATGAATCCTTGGCTTGAGCGTTGCTTATGTGTCTTGGAGGTCCTAACCTTGTAGGGTAGGTTGGGTGGGTAGTATCCTTGTGCCATCCTTATGTTATCTTTATGATCTTTATGTTATCGTTATGTTATCTCATGTTACCCTTGTATTATCTGATGATTATCTTTATGTGATGAGTTAAGAGATTAAAAGTATTGATGATTCCAGTTGATCGTGATGAGTTGATCTTGCGTCACCATTCATGATGCTTGTTGATTATGTGACATTATTTAAATGTGATGATGTGTTGATTATGTGTTGTTACTAATTATGTTGATGCGTTGGTTGCGACGCTATTGATTACGATGATGAGACACTTTTAGTTCTTTTAATTAAGATGTCGTTGATTATGCGTTGTTGAATTAGGTGTTGACGCTAATTTTCCTAATGCTAAAAAAAAAAAATACCTATTGTGCTTCGCTTTTCCTAGTCGTAACGGAGGTGATGTTATAGTGCCCGTCTTTGCTTCATAATCGTAACTTTCCCTATTAAGACAAGAATGTTAGGTGATTATTTTCCTCTGTCCAATAGGGCTCTTTCCTCAAAATCTATTTATCACCATAGCCGAATTTGTAATTATTGATTTTAACAATATTAAGGCTATAATTATTTTTTAAGATAGGTATTTTGTAATTCTGATGCATAGAATCCATTTCCTTAATGGTCATTTTGCACTCACAAGATTCGATTGAGTGCAACGTCTGTGAAATACTATCCTCAAAAAGTCACAGGACTACGTCCTTCATGATTTAGGCACTATTGGTGCATTCAAATACTACAACAATTCAATGTTTATCAATGATTTCATCAAAATATAAATATTTCAATTTCATATACATTGTTTCTTTTTTGAATGCTTTCATCAAATTATTTGTAGGTACTAAAGCAATGCGGTTTTGGAATCTACCACGTAAAATATACTAGAATACCCCCTAAAAGGGTAGATGAGAATGCGGAAGTAAATCAAGGAAAGTTTTCATAGTAATGTTGTTAATGAGAACCATAAAAATATTGCAATTAGTACATTGCATTTTTTCAACAAGTGTCTCAAAGGTAATTGGTCTCTCCTTTTAACCTTTAAAACTAGAATATAAAGATCAACTTTATAGAGTTTTCTTCCAATGGAATATATATTATTTATATTAAATACCTTTTTTCAAAAAGAAGAGAAGTTTCTAAGACCTTGCCTTATACATAATAATTTGAAATAATCTTATACACAGTAATTTAAAAATAATTTTAATTGTGTTATGTATAGAATATTTCAATTATTTATGCTATGTTGTCAAGTTGATTGTTGTCTTATATATTATTTGAAGTTTTTAAGCCTTTGTATCATACATAGCAATTTGAAATAATCTTATATATAATAATTTGAAGTTGGTTATAAGTAATACAAATGGTGAAAAAGATTACTAAAATAATATCAATATTAAAACCATTTTAATAGAGGAAACAAAATAATTAACTTTCAATATCAATTATATATACCACAGTGTTATACTAAAAGTAATAATGTTATTATAATCATTGTGTATAATTTAAGAAGATAGACTAATACAATCACATATTCTTGTTCCTTGCAAGTAGTACAAATGTAAGTGAAGCTAAAACAAGAAAGATAGCCACATAGTGGCTAGTTTCTGCCTTGAATAAAGTGTAAATAAATTATTAGTATATAATTGTAAAGTAATAGTTGAAAAAGTTAACATTTTAGACTATGAGGTTTTAATAAAAATAGTAACAACGTAGATCAATTTTTAACTATAATTGTTTTAATGCAATATTTGATTGTTTTGAAATTGATGAAAAATACATCATAATCTATTAAGTAGATCTCATTATCTTCAAATTAAATTAAATAATAATGATACGACATGCTATAAGTTTGCTTCTAGTAACATGTTGATCTCTTTTTCTTTTAAGGACAAGAGTCAACCTCATAGGGTATTCTTGTAAAAAATTTAAGATACCCTCTTCGTTTTTATAGAGATGGCACTCCTCTTTCTCACTCACATTATAGATTCTCTTATTAAAAAACAATAGATTTATGCATTGATATCATCAATGCCTAAGAGTGGACCAAGCAGTCAAACAATAACAAAATAATGACTTCATAACTTTATCCATTCCATTAGATCCATTCATAGAGTAAGGGGGAAATAATTCGAAGCGAGACATGTTGGACAAAAAGTAAAGTGAAGGTCCAAAACATAGGGCTTTAAATGATTTCAAACATTTAATCTCATTAAGATGTATTGGAAACACATACTAGAGATCTCATGCTTTATGAAAGTCGGAAATCCCAAATGTTATGCACTCCAAAAATAGCTCTATCAGAACATATTTAAAATAATATTACAAATTGATTGTTCAAGTTCAAATAAAATGTGTGCAAAAACAACACAACATAATATACGTGATACTTTAAAAATAAAGTAAAATATGTTCATCCTATTGGACTGGGATGGGGCTCTCGTGGACCATTTATAATAGGATAGGTAACTCGTGTTGGGTATGTGTTATATTCTTTGCACAACTAGTGTCAATGTATGTTATGTTGCGTCAGGCATGGGGGGGGTTGAGGGGGTTGATAGACCCCCTGCGCAAGGGTTCAGGGGTAGCGCCCCCAAGATTTTTTTTTTCCTCTCTGGATTTTGATTTTTTTGAACATTGTGTATATGGGAAGCATAATTGGGTCAGATTCCCCTCAGGTGCAATGAGGGCAGAAGGAATTTTACAGCTAGTTCACAGTGATGTGTTTGGACCTGTTTCAGATCCATCATTGGGAAAATCTGTGTACTATGTCTCATTTATAGATGACTTCTTGAGGAATACTTGGATATATTTCCTCAAGAATAAATCTGAAGTCTTTGACAAGTTTAAAGAGTTTAAGGCTCTCGTTGAGAATCAAACAAAGAAAATAATTAAGGTGTTGATGACAGATAATGGTGGAGAGTTTTGCGGGAATTAATTTGAAGAGTTATGTAAGAAGTGAGGTATAGAAAGGAACACAAGTACTCCATATACACATTAACATAATGGATTTGCAGAAAGGATGCATGCTCAGTGGTGTCGGGTTAGGGAAAGAATTTTGGGCAGAGGTAGTGGGTACTGCATGTTACCTGGTCAACATATCACCCTAATCGACGTTGGATGATAAGACTCCACAAGAGGTATGGACTGGTAAGAAACCTTCTCTCACACATCTCAAGGTATTTGGTTGTGAGGCCTATGTTCATGTTCCAAACGAAAACAAGAGTAAGATAGATAAGAAGGCTGAAAAGTGTATTTTTATTGGGTATAAAGATGGTCTCAAAGGTTATAATCTTTGGAACCCATAAACTAAGAAGGTTGTGTATAGCCAAGATGTGGTATTTAGAGAAATGAAGGATGTTGTTAAACAAGAAATCCTACCAAGTAAGGAAGAAAGAGAGAAAATAGAGTTTGATTTAAAGGATGATGAATCGGACTCTACAGAAGAACATGAATCAGAAGAAGAATATCATCACACTCCAATATTGAGGAGATCAGTTCGAGAAAGAAGGCTACCAGAAAGGTATACTCCATTTGATTTTTGTTCAAATTTTTCTTTGTCTATTATTGATGATGATCCTAGAACCATCAAGGAGGCAGTGGATTTAGATGATGGAAAACTTTGAAAAAAGGCCATAGATGAAGAAATGACAGCCTTGGATAAGAATGAGGGTTGGGATCTAGTGGAGTTGTTGACTGGAAGAAAGCCCATTTGCAGGAAATGGGTATTTAAAAATAAGTTGAATGTAGAAGGGAATTGATTTTGGTGAGATTTTTTCTCCGGTTGCCAAGTTAACTTCTATAAGATTTATGTTATCTTTTGTTGCTGCATTTGATTTTGAAGTAGAACAAATGGATGTGAAGACAACATTCCTACATGGGGCTCTGAAAGAAAATATATATATGAAGCATCCAAAAGGATTTGTTGTGAAAGGAAAGAAGGAGCTAGTATGCAAGCTAAAAAAGTCCCTATATGGTTTAAAACAATCACCAAGGATGTGGTATCAAAAATTTGATACTTATATGTTGGGACTTGGCTTCACAAGAAGCAAAGAGGATCATTGTGTGTATTTTAAATTAATTGGTGATCATTTGATTTATTTGGTCTTGTATGTGGATGGCATGTTGTTGATAGGAAACAACAAGGAGATTATCCAAAATGTGAAAACTCAGTTGTCCTCTAAATTTGACATGAAGGATCTCGTTGCTGCAAATTTCATTTTGGGAATGGAAATTAAAAGAGATCATAAAAAGAGGAAACTCTGGTCAAATCAAAGAAAATATGTCGAGACAATATTGCAGAGATTTAATATGCAGGAATGTAAACCGGTCAAGTTCCCTATTCTTGTTGGTGTAAATTTATCTCGGATTAGTGTCCCAAGACAGAAGAAGGGGAGGAGGACATGACTTGTGTTCCATATGTGAGTGCATTTGGAAGTTTGATATATGAAATGGTCTATACTAGACCATACATTGCACATGCAGTGGGAGTTTTGAGCAGGTATATGTCAAAACCAGGGAAGGAGCATTGGACAACATTGAAAAGGGTTTTCAGGTATTTGCGTGGCACTGCTAGCTATGGATTGTGCTACCAAGGAAGACCAGGATTGGATAGAGTGTTGGACATACATGGCTTTGTGGATGCATATTGGGCTGGAGATATGGATCTTAGGATATCTACAAGCGGGTATGTGTTTAACCTGTTTGGCGGAGCAATCAGTTGGATGAGAAAAAGACAAGTTGTAGTGGCACTTTCAACTACAAAAATTGAATACATGGCATCCACTCATGCAAGTAAGGAAGAAAAATGGTTACAAAGATTGTGTTCAGGTATTGGGTTGGTACAACAAGCTGTAAGGATAGATTGTGACAGTCAAAGTGCAACTTTTATGGCGAAGAACCTGGCTTATCATTCAAAGACAAAGCATATTGATATTCAAGATCACTTTGTGAGAGACATGGTTGAAGAAAAGAAAGTGTTGTTGATGAAGGTGGACACTTTGAAGAATGTTGAAGATTCATTAACAAAATCTGTGAACAATGAGAAGATCTCTTGGTGTAGAGGATCCATGGGCATTGTTGCCATGGATTTTTTACTGCGTAACCTTGTAACCCCATGTATGCAAAGAAAACAACAACTGGGAGAATGTGGGGTATGTGTTATATTCTTTGCACGATTAGCATCAATGTCTGCTACATTGCGTTGAGCGCGTGGGGGGGTTTGAGGGGGGGTTGTTGCCCCCCCCCTTCAGTGGTTGCATGGGGGTGATAGCCCCCCTGCATGGGTGTTTGGGGGCAACGACCCCAAGAATTTTTTTTTCCTCGGGAAACATGTCACATTTTTTGCCTCACTTTTCGTTTCACCTCAATTTTCGTGTCCATTGTTGGGCGTTTTTTCGGCACATGGTTTTTTCGATGGTTTTCTATTTTCGGTTAAGGAATTAGGGTTGTTGACTAATCCAGGTCATTGGGTTAGGTTTTTGGATGTCGCTAGCTCCTATATGTATATTGTATTGTAAACAGTGCATCACAATAAATGAATATAGAATATGCTAGTTTTCCCGGTTTGGGTTTCTAGGGGAAAAAACTCTGTGTAATGTGTGTATTTTCCATTGTATCTTTTATGTTCTTTTATTGAAAATTTGTTTGCAGTAAAATATTGTACAAGGTTAAAATCTACAACCTGGAAGAAGAAAGAAAACAATTAGGGATCAAATTTACAAGTAAAGAATAAACTTATAAAGTTGGATGGTCACAGAATGTAATGAAAGAAGGGAAATGATTTGAAAAAATGTACTCAAAAAAATAAAAATAGGATTTGATGGATGGATTCCTCTTTTTTATACTCCTTTGGAAAACCTTCATAGCTATAGCCCAAACTCGACCCTTGCTAGTGCATTTGCTTCTTGGAAGTTATGAAGGATTCGTTATTTTGTTAATTGAATTCTTGAGCCAATTTTTAATATAATCCTTTAATGGTGCAACAGTTATGTCCTATTTGACCCGAAGAAAAAATATATCATCCTCTACTGCCTTCCACTTGTAGCATAATTCTTTTATTGATGCTAATGAAGCTAACCAACCATCGTTTAATTTCCTCTCATGGGAAGTTAGTGAGGTTTTCAAACTCACTACCCCATGAAGTCTTGAGTATATTTAACTTAGATTCCAATTGTCCCTTAGTTAACAAATTGGATTCTCTAATCAATGGTGGGCCCTCAATTTCTTTAACTATGTCAAGTGACTTTAAGAACGAGTCACTTCTTTTTACCTCCAAATTTTTACAAGTTGCAATTAACTCTCGAAGGAATTCTATCCTTGCCAGCCAACCAACTTTTATTTGTTTCATTATATTATTTGAACGTAAATCTTGTTGCTTCCTTGTGAAATAATTTATATCTAACACTTGTGTTGTAAATGTACTCAGTTCATTTTTATAAAAATACCCGACATTTTCCAAATCTTGTTGTATGTAGTCTATAAGAAAAGAAATCAGTTGTGAAGAAATTCTTAAATTGGGGCCTACCTCCCATGCCTCCAAAATTGTGTTGAGTTGCTTATTTATAACCTTCGCAACATACATTTTGATGCCACTTAATAATTTGGAAACTTTTTTGACTTTAGAGGATGTACTTGGTGTTCCTTCTAGAACTGTTTATGGGGCAATAATAGATAACGGTTCAACTAGTGTCCTCCAACTCACTTATTCTCTTTTTCAATCTAATATTCTCAAATTCTTTCTATGTAATGGAATGAGCTAGAGCATCACCAATGGTCAAATGTAGCTTGAGGATTCCATAGGGTCCCACTCTAGAAACATCCACCTATGAACTCCATTTCTTTGTAAATTTCTTATTCTTAATATGAATTTTCTTTATTTGCAATTTTATGGCTTCTTTATTATACTTAGTATTATGAAAAGCCAAAGACTGTTCCTAAAAAACAGTTGGTCCCTCATGGGTCAAACCCTCTTCTATTTATTTAATTTCAGCCATTTTCACTACTTTCCATTCAAGCACTTTGTTGTTGTTGTTAACTTCCATCTCAACTACATCATTTCCCGGGTCTTCATAGTTTTGAGAACTTTTTTTGCTAGTGCTCCTTTTTGTTTTCCTATGTGCAACAATGTGTGCTTTATCCCTATTAAAATAAGGGGGATCAATGCCATCACCTCCTCCCACACATCCTTCATTATTATCTTCTTTACTTGCATTAGGATCTTGGCTTCTTTGGGTAGAGGAGGAACTCCTATGGGGGAGGGGGGAGGAGGTATAATCAACATCAACACTAGTCGCAGTTTTACCCCTCTGTTTATACTTGTCTTGTTGACATTATTTCTTCAACTTAGTCTTTTTTACCTATGTATTTGAACTAACCCATGTGACCAAAACATCATTATAAAATTGTCTCTCTTTCTTGGAAATTGCTATGTTGGTGTTGGGTTCATTATCATAAGCTCCCTTTGTGATTTCTTGCATTCTTACAAAAGAAACACCATAACCAATTGAAGATAAATGGGGATAAAAGATTCCTTCTGGGTCAAGTCCTTTGAAGGCTTCGACTTCTTTTAAATGAAATAAATTCAACATTTCAACTGTTTCATCCAAATGGGTTAGGCTTCTAATTGAAATTTCAACAACACGGAAATGCAAAGAGATAAATTGAATCTTCCTTTTCTTGTCAAAGAAGGAATACTAGGATTTATATTGTCTACATAATTCATTTACAAAATATCCATCACAAACAAAATTGGGAAGGAGGGAAGAATTTCCTTCCAACCCATATAACTTGATGTAAGTAGATTATTCCTCATATATGTGAATCCCTTTTACTTTGAGAAAATTCAAGGTTGCTTCTGTAAGTGTCATCGGTTGTGTTCCAATAAAAATATGTCTAAATTCCTTGAAAAATGTATCTTGTACTTGAAAGAAATGAAATGGCGCCTTATATATCCATAACATAGGGTACCAAAATTGAACCGGGTCATTATCAATATCAACATTACCCCTTGGGGGAAGTCCTTCAAATAAATTATAGTACACTAGAGAAAATAGCAAACATGAGGTCATGAAGAACCTCTTTCTCTTCATATAATTTGAAAGTTGATAAGTAATTTCATTTGAAATTATTTCAGCCTAGTTGAATACTACTTTCATATGAACAGAGAAGTGCAGTACATACAAAACATACCTCAAAATGTAGGATGTAGTATCATGTCCCACAAGTCGTGAGAAAAGCCAAGAAAAATCTCGATATGGGCTAAGATAACAAGCATATGTGAATATGACTTATATTCTATGGCATCACAAAATATGGTGCAAGGAAATCGTTCAACAAGTTCACTCCACCACCTTGTGAATCTAGAGAAGAGTTAACATCTGGAAGCCCGAGAACTTTGTCTGGGGTGGGGAGTCACATCATTTTCCTGAATACATTTGGAGTTAAAAGAACGAGATTCCTTCCTTTAGCCACAATTTGAATCATCATATGCTTCACGTCAAATCTACTTGCGCACCAAGAAAATAGTTCTCTAAAGAAAAGGATTCAAGCATGAAACCAGCCTTAGCTAGACCAGTTGTCCAAATATTATTGGTGAGTTTCTGATCTAGGGTGAGGTTGGAATTCCATTGATAAGCTATAGACCAGTGAAAGTCTATGGCCTGGTGAGTGAGGGAATTGATATTATCTTTGCAGAGAGGATCCTTCTTTTTTCTAGTTGCCATCTTTCCCACTCTTTCCAATACACTTTGATATAAGTGAAGATTATTGATATGAATTATGGATCTTTAACTAATAATAGGATAAGATCATTAATATTTATTAATGAAACATCCTTTCAATATGTACACTTTCCTCCAGAATGCACACAAACTATTAATAGTAATTATCCTTCATAAGAAAATGATCTATGGAAAATGCACCAGTTAAGCCCCATTTACTTCTGACAACTATATTTTTCTTGTAAAATGGGACATCATAAATGCACCATAAATCACCTTGAGATTGAAAATCGTGAAAGGTTTCCTAACGAGAAAAATACTAAGTATGGGACATTTAGTGTGGTAGGAATGCAGAGTGACAAGTCCTACAAAGGAGTGAGTCATGTGGGGAAGTCTTAACGTGGAGAGAAAGTCATGCAAAGAAATGGCTTTGTGTTGATTTCTTCGCATGGGACACAATTCAAAAGTTGACTAAGTATCAGGTCATGCGCTAAAGTTTAACGTCCCCAAACTTAACTAGGGAACATTACTATGTGGAAATACACATAAAAACAAAATTGTATTTTGCTAATAAAAATCATGTAGCTTGCCAGCTATGAGTTAAATACATATTCAACTAATTTTTTATACCCATAAATTATATGTAACTACATCATCCTAAACAAGCATGAATGAAACTGATCAAACATCTATAAAAACATATAAAACCATTCTTATTCACATAGTAAATGCACAACCATGAATTCATAAATAATTCAACAAAATAGATAAACACTTATCTTTAAAAGAGAGTTTGTTCAACCAATTGCATGGGAAGGACGTTCCACCCAACCATAGACCTATTGTTCCAAATCTCAACAACAACTCACCCCCTAGATGGGGCTAGGAATCCACAAAAGAAGGGTGCCTCTCATAGTCCCTCACAGCTCTATATCACACAACCCACTGGTTTTCTCATACAAATATCCTGAATTTCCTCTATCTCTCTTCCCCTTGACCTTCCCAACCCAAGGAATGTACCCCTTCACTACACTCAGTCCATTGGGTGTCCCATTCGTTTATCATGGTCTCTCTGTCACATGTAGCTAGGAATATCTCAGCTGGGAAGTCAAGGGAACTAACTGCTAGGAAAAACTACCAACAAAAACAACAACAATCACTTGTCGATATAGTGCAACTCACCCAAGAGTTCACTCTTCATGCATGAAAACCTGGTTCTTCAATTTCCAGCTCCAAAATGCTCCAAAATGCTCCAAAAACACTCCAGCATGCTCCATAATTTTCCCAGCCTTGTTGTTCCAACTCCCAAACTCTATCTTATGTTCATGTAAAATTTCATGTCTAAAACTGCTTGTTACCACCCATAAAAAATTATTTTCCCAAGATAGTTGACTACTCACTCTACCAAATGTTGATTGTACCTCAACCCCGTGCTCTCCAATAACTATGGGATGTGACTCTCATACCCACCCTATGAAAGGTATTCAATGATTGGGATCTCATACATTGAACCAGAAAATAGAAGTTTTCCCCAAATTATAATAAAATTCAAAAATGTGGGTTTGAATTAATACCCATAAATTATTTCCCCTTTGGACCCCTCTTGGACTCTCTGTAGGAATTCCCCCTCTCTTTTGGATTAGTCATCCCCCATCTCTATCCATATCCCAACCTCTAGTATTACATTATATTTATTTACAATTCAGGAAATACATTCCACATTTTCATTGCTTGGCCATAGCCACATTTATATATACACTATGCATTAATTAAATTGGGGATTATAGTGGGGATGTTACATAAAATGAGGAGTACCTATGCAAAATGTGGAGAATGTGTTAATGCGAGACATGAAAGATGGACTCAATGTAAGACTTCTTCGCACAACACAAATTAGAGAAATGACTAAGTGCCAAGGAAGTGTATGATTGTTCTGTGAAGTGATGCAAGAATATGAAACTTGTGGAGGATGCAGAGAATTATGAATTGGGGACCCAATGAGAGCTCTTTCGCATAACATAATTTAAGGCTAAAATACAAGGTTGAGACATGAAAATGGATCAAAAGAGCATTGCAAGAATTTTTCGGATTGTGCGATTAACTTATGTCAACCTATAACTCTTACTTCGAGGGTCAAACAGTGGAAACAATAAAGTTTCCATGTCAAGATATAGAAATTTGATGAATATATGATTCCATGCTAGCTAGAGGCACCATCGACATTGGGATATGCTTTAAAGAAATGAAGGACATTGAAATAAAAGTTTCAGATTTGCATGGTTATGTGGATGCAGATTGGGTAAAGGATGTAGATAATAGAAAATCTACAAATACCTATGATTTTACCTTTTTTGAAGGAGCAATCCACTGGATGAGAAAAAGTCAATAAACTATTGTCTTATCTATTATTGAAGAAAATAAAGACTTCCAAGGAAGTGATTTCATTAAGAAGGTTATGTTAACACATGGTTTATGCAGATAGTTTTGAATACACAAAATCATAGCCCATGGTATTCTCATTAAAGAGGTTATCTTAATTAATGAGATATAGGTGAAGATATCTTAGAGCTTACACAAGTATTTTACTGCCATGCAATGCACGATAAATTTGATGTATTATGAAATTCAAACTTTATTGTCGTCATTGTTGATCAATATTTTTGGTCAGTTTGGTGTTTTTCATTTTAGTTACTCTTAGTATTTTTCTTACATTTTTTCTCACTTATTTTCTTTACCTATCTTTTCCTATACCATAAATTCCAAACACTTAGTCATTTTTTCGAATAATGCAGAGTGGGACAACACAAATCTAAAATTTGCATGTTTGTAAGCCCTTGGTATGGTAAGTCCACATTCGCATTATTGACCTTTCTCATCTTTTACCTCCGACTACCTTTTGTTTCACTTCCATGTTTTATACTTAGTCATCTTTCGAAAATGTGGATGCGGATTTGCATAACAATTGTTAAACTTTTTTAAAATTACCCAGGTTTGCAACCTCGCACTCACCAAAACACTTTACTTTGTTTCCTTTTCCATTTTCTTTTGGTACTTAGTCAAATTCAAGCAATGCAGATGCAGAGCTACATATCATCCGTCAACTCTTTCTTAGGTCTCTGCCTCTGCAAATCCACAAGTCCACATTCACTTTCCACTTTTCACTTCTTTTCATACTTAGCCATATTTCTCATTTCAGAGTGGACTTCCTTACTCCTCCTTACTCTTCCTCATATCTACATTCGTAGGTCCACAAGTCCACAAGTACGCATCTCTCTCAACACTTAACCATATTCACAATATCAATGTGGGCATTGTTACCCTTTCCCGAAGATGTGCTCACAAATATTTAGGTCCGCACCTCCGCATTTTCATGTTATACACTTAGCACTCCCCATACATAATTTTGCACCTTCATACTTAACAATTTCCATCCATCATACCATCACATTATCACTTCTCGTTATATTTATTACCCCTTCCACATCATCCACCACTCGTGGAAACATAATGTCGTTATTAATGCATAATACATCGACTAAGGGTCGCAATAAATCTAAGTCACATGACAATTGATGACATTTAAAGCGTGATCTACGATTGATTGAGTTAACAAGGCAGTATGTGATGGAATTTAATAAAATAAAAAATGCCAACTTGTAAGTATTGACAGTAACGCCACCTTTGTAAAAAGAAGAACATATGTCAAGTAATAAGAAGAAAGTGTTTTGTGGAGATACATTGAAAACACTGGGTCATGAAGATCAACAGTTCCAGTGGTCCAGGACATATAAGTACTACAAGTCTCTTTCTCCAGTTGAGAAGATGACAAACCTAATCTGGACCTTAGGAATAGCATCAAAAGGATGTGTTCCAAAAGTAACTGACATAAAAGAGATTTTTCAATGGTGCACAAATAAATTTGTCTTTGAATGAAGAATAATTCAAATGCAAGCTCATCAACCCATTTCTCTATATCCTTCAACATTTTATAAAATGCTACGACTCCCTACACCAACTATGTGATTCAAGAGCGAGGAAGCTGATGAATTTATGAAGTAGCACAAGGGAGGGAACAAACTATTGATCAACTATTTGGAAGATACAACCTGTAACCCTGGTACTTATAGAATCGAGGTAAATTTGCTAAAATACTCATATAGAGAATTTGCTTGGTTATTTGCCCGAATTCTTGGTTTGGAATCTATTTTGTTTGTAACAATAAATGTTATATATGTTATGCATTATTCCCTGCATGAAAAATCTATCATTGATTGGGGTTATCTCATCTCAAGTCAAATTTATTTCCAACTAAATAACCTCAAAAAGACTCAAAAGTTCTATATGACTTCTTACCTCATTTTTTCCATTGTGTATGGCCATGTTTTTGAAGATTTGCCTCAGGAAAAACATGTGGATTTTAAGTTAGAACCAGTTTATGCATGGTATTCAATTTTGTACAGACACATATCCCAATACATTTTCTACCCAGTTCACAACAATTTCATCTCATAATTCAAAAGGTTAATATTTGGACAGAGCACATCAAGGTTATCCTTAGAAGCAACTTCCTTTCTCACTGGAAAAGGGATTTATGAATTATCCGAAGAATTCATTGTAATTAGAATATTTGGTAGTAAGGATTTCCTTTTACCATTCTATACATCAGATAAGATCTTTGTTGGAGAAGTATGCAGGCAATACAAGACTTGGGCCCACTTCTTCCATGACAAAAGGAAAAGACAATTTATACCCCTACCATGGAAAATCAAGAGTTACATTGTTAAACATATAACTCATCTAAATGAATTGGCGGGACATCATGAACATATGGGTTTGATGGAAGCAAAACTTGTTGAGGGTTTTGATCCAGACAACAAATCCACTACACATATGCAGTTAGTGGGGTATTCTTCATAGTTCATCATAATTGAACAATTTCAATAAGGTGACATAGATAACTTGGATATCTAGGAATTAACGGCCTACCAAAATTCAAACGACACAAAAGAAGTAAATAGTACAAATAAGGACATAGACAACATGGCAGAGAAACAACAAATCAAAACCTCAATTCTCCAACAGTATCTCAAAGAAGCACTCCATCAAGAAAGAAGAGTAGAACCAGTGAAAGGGATACTAGAAAAACATCAGTTGGAGGCTCAGATGATGGTGGAGATAAAAAAACACCAAGGAAAAGTATTTAGAAAACGCATATTGCATACACTCTTGTAAAAAGAAAAAGAAATATATCATCAATGGAAATAAATGTGCCAGAAGTCCAGGAAATTACCTCTGCAATGGACATGAATGAGCTCATTGAAGAACCTACCTGGTCTGCACAAAGGATGTTAGAGGCAAGAGAAATTGTTGATGCTATGATGACCCGGGATCCTGAAATATTTGAAGAGGAATCTGTCACTGTGCACCACGCAGCATACAATCATGAAACAAAGAAACTACTGTTAGAAAAAGTTAATACCAAGAACAAGAAGTCATCATAGCAATGGAAATATTTGATTGACTTGGATGGAGTAGCACCATCTAAAATTGTAGAGTTTCATGGAGCTACTAGAGATGCATTCAGACAATCAAATGACAAAATGGAAAGAGAGAATTTGGAGTTAAAGAGAAGGATAAAAGAGTTAGAAGTTTCTTTGGTACCAAGACCATTGTTCCCAGAACCTTTGAGTTATATTCAACCTATACTTGAATTGGAGGATATCCCCGAAAGCAACACGAAATACAAAGGTTCATCAATTTGTTGTGGGTTGTAAGAAAATATGTTGGTGATTCCATACAAAAAAGGATTGATATAATTAAGAAAATTTGGGAGCTTTCCCAAAGTATTGCTAGCTTTTCCTCCAGAATAAAAAATTTCAAAGAATATTTGCAAAAGGATTTGGAAAATGATGAAGAATTTTTCAAAGAAGTTGTAAACACAGTTTTAGCTAAAGTCTCAATTTTAAATGAAGCCTGGAGAAAGGAACAAAAACTTCCTTCGTCTTACCGTATGAAGCATATTAATGTATGTTGGTTAAGGAGAATTAAAGAGTTAAGAGAAATGATAAATGAAACAAAGGCCCTAAGGAATAGAAAGAGTGATTTATATCTTAAACTTGTTAGTATTACCAAGGAATTAGATGGTCCCAATTTATTGATGGATACCATGATCTTAACTAAGGAATATTTAATGGGACAACTTAAAGCACTAAAAGTTGTTTGGGCTAATGAATTTATCAAAACCATAGAATTTTTTGACTATGAAGTTGAAAAATGGTTAGTTCGGTATATCAACAAGAATGATGAGGTGGATGACACATTGCATCAATTGGAGCTAGATCTGAGGGAATTTGAAAATCAGTTATTTGAGATTAAAACTAATTTCATGAAATTACCATGGCACCTTTAAGAGAGTACATTGAGGAATGGTTGAAAAATGTATTAATTGAAATTATTGAACCAGAAAATCAAGAAACAGTTACAACAGATATGCCACCTCAACCACAACATTTACCTATAAAGGAGCTAGCCGCAAGCAAGTAAATGTTTTGATATTTCTCCATCACAGTGAGTCGAACATTAACTCTACCCTCACAGTTTTTCTTCTGTCCATTTCTGCTACAATCATTTGTCATCTTTCCTTTGTCTTCTCGGTACTCTGTGGGATTTAGGATGATTCTTGGTTTTCCTTCTTTATCTTTCAGGTCTTTTCACTTTATGGTCCGTGGGAGCCCAATCCAAGTCCTCTTTGAAGAGCGAATGCATTTTATTTTCTTTAAAGACATTTACCTTTGTATTTAAAGACTCATTATTATTTTTGAGACTCCAAGAGAGCTACTTGGGATATTACATTACTACATTCCCAAATACTTTGATCAAAAGCTTGAGTTTCCAAATGTTTTGTCCAACATAATATTTTTGGCGCTTTGTGGAATGATAATTTAAAGCTCTATTTTATTTGCCGTCCATTTTATGTTCTCTCTATTTGTGGTATTGTTAAATGTTCTGATGAATGTTGTGATGGATATATCAATTCTTTATATTATGTATGCATCTTATCTATTCACGTTGTAAATATTGTACATATGAGTTTCTTTTAAAAACATATGGTCCCAAATCTCATGTGGTGTTTTCCTTGAATGTGAATGTAAATACAAAGTCTGGTCCTTCTCGGCTTTTGTTTTGTTTCATTTTATTTTCTTGAAATTATAAGAACAAGAGTACCACTTCTCTAAAAACGCAGGGGGATTCATATCCTCGTGAGGTTGACCTCAAAACCGTAAAACAGTCTTTTATATCAACAATCATTTGAATAACCTTGCAATTGTGTCATTACCATCTTTGAATTCTCTCTCTCATTTATTTTTCTAATTTCCTGATTGATTTGTTGTAGTTCATTATTTTACTATGTTGATATTCTCTTTTCGTATAATACCATTGATTGAAACTCTCAAGGGTCAACACAGAAATGTATAGTTTTAAACGCTTTTTTTTTAAATTGCAAACACAAATCTTTGAAACGCTTTCGTCATCGTTTATTGTTTTTTTCTAGGACTAAATTTTATTTTGGTATATTTTATGATTAAAAGTAAAAACATTTTTTAGTTTTTTTTTAATTAAATTTGGGGTATATAATACTAGTAAAAGGTAAGCACATTTGGAATGATTTTTTATTTTTGCGTATTGAAATTTTTATTTTAAAAATATAATTTAAACTATTAATGATTCACTCATCTTTTATATTTTTTGTTATTGGTTTTGTTATCACTCCAAGAGTCACTCAAGGTTCTAGGTTGAGTAAGCTTGGTAACTTAATAGAATGTTTAATGGAATATGTAAAATTGGATCAGAAATGGATCACTCACTCACTCAATATACATTGAACATATCCAGACAAGATAAGGCTCTCAAGAGGTATTGATCAGAAAGGTTTTTTAAACCTAGAGGATGACGAACACTCACTATATCAGCAAGATCATACACATTAAAAATATATATATAAGGTTGAATATAACAAGGAAAACTACATATGTTTCTGTCCACCAATGCAATGATTTAAGGACATAAATCAATYATTGTGTAAACAAAACAAATGATCATGACATTCAAACACAAGCACGGGGAAATAAGAAAGAACAGAGGTCTGAACAATAACAATGAGAGAAACTTATGATTCCAACATATATTAATCAAAGTCTTTACAAAAAGAGTGTGTAAAGCTCTCCAAAATCCAACCTCCTAGCTCCTCCCTTTGGTCCTCTTTATATAGATATTGCATGCTCATATAGATCCAAAATAGATGGATCTCATCACCTCTTCACCTATCTTTGGTTTTTTGAAGATATCCAACTCAAATCCGAATTTGTGAGGTGGCTAGCAAAAACAGAGTATACAATTTCTGGAAATATTCCTCTCAAATATTCACACATATCTCCCAAATCCTAACAGATATTAGAAAATTGATGAGGAGATCATGCTCGTGAAAAACCTCTTTCAGTTTCCAAAAATACATTTCCATATCATCGGAATCTATCTCCAAAAAAGATGACTAAAACAGGAAAACACAGATTTTCAAAATCTAGTCATATTCCTACAATTTAGGATTTGATCCCTAGAATGTTCCCATTGAGGAAACGAAGTGCCACATGCATGATTTGATGGGGGATGATATTATATGTGTCCACCTTGACCCAAAAATCCTCTTTCCAAGTCGAATTTTGACCAAAGATCATTTATGTTGAAATTTTGAAGAGTTGGTAGCGCAATACACAGGAAAAACACAGTTTGTGCTACCAACTTGTTGTAGRTGATCTTTTTAACCTTTGTGCATGAAAAATGACTATAAAAGTGAACTGAAGGATGAGATAGGCTTCTTTAGACCTAATATAATATAATATAACCTGTCATATGCTAGGGCATATCAATTTTTTATCATTTAGGCTCTCTCTTGCATCATTATTCACAATTAGAGTTATGCCACAATGTCACTTCAAGTGCTTTAGAAAAGCATGCAAGGAATCTGAAAATGTAGCTTGGAAGGCTTATTTCAATGGAGCACATACTACTGTAGTTGCTTGATCTTTACCGAGATTACTCAGGCTTAATCTTAGTAATAATGCATTAATATCTTTGTTTCACAATGTAGATCAAATGACCATTCATAAGACTTCGGATGTTTGAGATAAAAAAATGAAGCTTTGTGATCATGCCACATACATATTTTACCACTGAAAAACTGATGAAGGAAGTCTGGAATACTTCTATCACTTGCACCTTTATCTAGATCTTTTCAAACCCTTAAAGACAAAACTTCCTTGGTTTCCAAGAAAACCTTAACAATACTTCTTTGATGGCGAGTTGAAGCTTTAGAAGAGAATTGAAAGCTTGATGATGGCTTCAGAGCATCTAGAAACTTGTTTGATGTCCTTTTACCACTTGAAAAAACCTTAAATCATAAAACAGGGCATCCTCCAGAGTTGGTAGCGCACATAATGGAAAAATAGTTGTTTGCGCTACAAACTCGTCATCATGGGAAAAAATGACAAATAAAAGGTCAAGTTATGATCTGATGTGTAATGATGGGTCATTATGGACCATGAGTGACTCTTACAACTTGTGATTCACCCTTCCAATACAACTGACATGACCAAA
Source organism: Picea engelmannii (assembly GCA_009831015.1). NCBI lineage: Eukaryota > Viridiplantae > Streptophyta > Pinopsida > Pinales > Pinaceae > Picea > Picea engelmannii. Next base: position 182,149 of record ML783359.1, on the reverse strand, counting down.
CTTTGGTGAAAAGGCTGACTTTCTAGGAGCTAACATCTAGCTCCAACTGGGATGGAAACTTCCCTGTGAGGTTTCCAAGAACCTAGTATTTCGAGTCGCCTTGTCCATTGGGCTATGGAGTCATTGGACCTATGCAACCAATCCCATGCAAACCTTCAAGATTTGATATTCACTTATGTCATACCCTGATATACTAAAAACAACTCTGGATATTTATTGAAAACTGAAAACCAATGCTCAAATATTGAGCTTATTCATGTACACTCCTACTCTAATAAATTGTATTGCTTGTTGATCAAGTGAAATCATGCTTCCAATGAAGCCATACAAGTAAAATCATGACTGAAAAGATTATTTTCATGTCACTGATTAGAAGATAATAATAAAAGCATAACAGTGACCATAAAAACTCTTTCAGGAGATCACACTTATTGTCAAATGCAAGTGACATGATAAAATCTGAAAACTGAAAGGAGTCTGAAAGATAAGACTTTATTAAAGTTGCCACTGGATCTTCAAAACTATGATCACCATCATACAGATTCAGAATCATTGGCTTCTCATGTATGTCTTCCTCTTTGCTATATTCCTGTGACTCGGATCCATCACTATGATGTGCTAGCCCATCACAGTTGACAATTTCCGAGAGAAAAGAAGAGATATGTTCATGATCTTCTACATCACTGTCTCCATAATGATCAAATGAAGGATGAGTCTTAAAATATATATCATGATAGAACTGTTGATTACTCTCCCCAACAATGATCTCTTTAAAAGATGTATCAAAACTAAGGAGATTTTCATTGAAATTTTGAACAATATACTCATAACTATCATCAACCATAGTATAATTACATTGTTGATCTTCTTCTTGCTTAAAAGTAGAACTAGATGATATTCCATTAGTCAACAAGCCTTCATAAACTTTAAAATCTTCCTCATCATCACTGTATTTTTCAAATATGGGAACATCAGGATAAAATCCTAATGGCAGAGATGAAGATTTATGCATATAATCATCAACAATATGATTTTGAAACATATTTGAAACAACAACTCCTTCTTCCTCATCATAATCATCCTTCTTATCTAGATTTGAATCAATAGGTTCATAAGAAGCAATATCTAAAACATCCTCAACTATGTAATCATCGATATTACTATCAATTATATCTTGAATATCTTCTTCTTGGGAATTAACAATAGAAAGAATTTCATCCTCATCTATATCTTCATTAATATATTCACTTTCATCCTCACTACTAGAAGAAACACATGTTGAATATTTGAATGAAACTCCTCACAACAATTTTCAAATAATGACTCATTTGAAAAGTACTTTTTGCAATACTCATTGAATACTCTATGGAAATCCTTCAAGGATGAAATGTTGGAAGGAGGTAAAGAGAAATACCACTTACGTGCATCACCCTCCAATGAATAGAAAAATATCTTTATGAGCACATCTTCATCATGTATATTTGACTGAGCCATGCATTGATGAAATCTGATGAGGTGATCTGAAGGATTATCCTCTTTCCTTTCTCTGAACCGAGGAAGGCAGTCTCCCCAAATATCCATAAGAGGTATTGGATGTGGGAAACCAGGGACTGCAGAAAATTTAAGAGGTGCAAACCTCCTAGCCAAAAGAGAAGCAAATGCCTTTGAAATTTGAAGATTGTGGAGTCGCCACTGAATTCGTCCTTCATGGAGTCGCCAGATAGAATATTACAACCAATATGATCCCAGCCTTTGTCTATAATCAAAAGCTAGAACTATGTCATCTCCCAGGGAAGCTTGCTTCACACTCCTCTCCCCGGCAACGACGCCAATTTGTTATCACTCCAAGAGTCACTCAAGGTTGTAGGTTGAGTAAGCTTGGTAACTTAATAGAATGTTTAATGGAATATGTAAAATTGGATTAGAAATGGATCACTCACTCACTTAATATACATTGAACATATCCAGACAAGATAAGGCTCTCAAGAGGTATTGATCAAAAATGTTTTTTAAACTTAGAGGATGAAGAACACTCACTATATCAGCAAGATTATACACATTAAAAATATATATAAAAGGTTGAATATAACAAGGCAAACTACTTATGTTTTTGTCCACCAATGAAATGATTTAAGGACATAAATCAATYAYTGTGTAAACAAAACAAATGATCATGACATTCAAACACAAGYACRGGRAAAKAAGAAAGAACARAGKTCTGAACAATAACAATGAGAGAAACTTATGATTCCAACATATATTAATCAARGTCTTTACAAAAAGAGTGTGTAAAGCTCTCCAAAATCCAACCTCCTAGCTCCTCCCTTTGGTCCTCTTTATATAGATATTRCATGCTCATATAGATCCAAAATAGATGGATCTCATCACCTCTTCACCTATCTTTGGTTTKTTGAAGATATCCAACTCAAATCCGAATTTGTGAGGTGGCTAGCAAAAACAGAGTATACAATTTATGGAAATATTCCTCTCAAAGATTCACCCATATCTCCCAAATCCTAACAGATGTTGGAAAACTAAGAGACGTTTTTGAAGAGGAGCTCGTTCTTGTGAAAAACCTCTCTCACTTTCAAAAAATACATGTTCATCTCATCGGAATCTATCTCCACAAAAGATGGCTAAAATAGGAAAACATAGATTTCCAAAATCTAGTCATATTCCTACAATATAGGATTTGATCCCTAGAATGTTCCCATTGAGGAAACGAAGTGCCACCTGCATAATTTGATGGGGGATGATCTTATATGTGGTCACCTTGACCCAAAAATCCTCTTTCCAAGTCAAATTTTGACCAAAGCTCATTTATGTTGAAAGTCTGAAGAGTTGGTAGCGCAATACACAGGAAAAACACAATTTGCGCTACCAACTTGTTGTAGATGATCTTTTTAACCTTTGTGCATGAAAAATGACTATAAAAGTGAACTGAAGGATGAGAGAGGCTTCTTTAGACCTAATATAATATAATATAACCTGTCATATGCTAGGGCATATCAATTTTTTATCATTTAGGCTCTCTCTTGCATCATTATTCACAATTAGAGTTATGCCACAATGTCACTTCAAGTGCTTTAGACAAGCATGCAAGGCATCTGAAAATGTAGCTTGGAAGGCTTATTTCAATGGAGAACATACTAATGTAGTTGCTTGATCTTTACTGAGATTACTCAGGCTTAATCTTAGTAATAATGCATTAATACCTTCCTTTCACAATGTAGATCAAATGACCATTCATAAGACTTCGGATGTTTGAGATAAAAAATGAAGCTTTGTGATCATGCCACATACATATTTTACCACTGCAAAACTGATGAAGGAAGTCTGGTATACTTCTATCACTTTCACCTTTATCTGGATCTTGTCAAACCCTTAAAGACAAAACTTCCTTGGTTTCCAAGAAAACCTTAACAATACTTCTTTGATGGCGAGTTGAAGCTTTGGAGGAGAATTGAAAGCTTGATGATGGCTTCAGAGCATCTAGAAACTTGTTTGATGTCCTTTTACCACTTGAAAAAACCTTAAATAATAAAACAAGGCATCCTCCCGAGTTGGTAGAGCACATAATGGAAAAATAGTTGTTTGCGCTACAAACTCGTCATCATGAAGAAAAATGACAAATAAAAGGTCGAGTTATGATCTGATGTGTAATGATGGGTCATTATGGACCATGAGTAACTCTTACAACTTGTGAGTCACCCTTCCAATACAACTGACATGACCAAACTTTGGTGAAAAGGCTGACTTGAGAAGCTGACTTTCTAGGAGCTAACAGGTTTGAGAAATTATTTGATGGAAATCGTGCATGCCACACAAGAATGATGCTATTTCAAAATTATAGACAGACATGCTCTATGAGGGTTCTTTCAAATCACATGTTTCGCAAATGAAGCCAAAATTATTAATATGAAACCATAATATGAACTCTTAGAACAAAAACATCATCTGGTCTTTATACTCCATTGGATTTGGCGAAAAAGTTTTGTTTAGGTAAGAGAATAGAAATTATACAATTTTAAATTTGTTCTTCTCATTTTCACATCATTACGATATTAATACAATGAGTTTTGAATAATTTAATCATATACATTGTGCAACTTTACCTAATTCTTTAGTTCCGAGTTTAATTAGAGAATGAAACAAATTTGCCATAATGTTGATAAAAATGAGTTTTGAATAATTTAATCATATACATTATGCAACTTTACCTAATTCTTTAGTTCCGAGAATGAAACAAATTTGCCATAATGTTTTGTTTAAAATGCTCTTGAGTTGAATTACATAGTTAAAACATAATTTTAAATATCTCGTTTATAATTTTCAAATACATGTTTCGATTTTTTCCAACTTCTTTAAAATATCTCACACTTCCAACCTAGAAACTAAAGACCGCACACGTATAGGTCAGAGCCATAACGACCTATCACATCAAGCCTTGAACCCACTCAAATCCATAATTATTGTACGAACAACCAAATCCATTGCAAGCTAATTGTTTTGTGAGACATTTTTACTATATACTAAAATATATTAGCATACTCCCTAACGAGGGAATGAAAATGTCGAAGTAAAAATAATGTTATTTGGGATTACATAATAATATCCATTATAATAAATAACTACTAAAATTTATTAATTATATCAATTAATTAATAATTTATTATAATAAATAACTACTAAAATTTATTAATTATATCAATTAATTAATAATTTATTACAATTAGATAAATAATATGATATAATATTAATACAACATTATCAAAAATAAAACACAAAGACTTAGAGTCAATACAAAGCAACATTCATTATCGTTCATAAAGATCATCACATATTAATCGAAGAAAGATTACAAGTGGCCAACACCAATCTCCTTGGTAGAGTTACGAAGTTACTTGGGAATGCAAGATTCTTTATCTAAATTCACTCCTCATTATTGTAGAATTACTTTTGCTTTTGAATAAAAGAATAAAAATAAGAGTACTTTTTTCCAAGAAAAAATTATCTCAGATTTATAAGAAGTATAAATTCTTTTACATCAAACAGATTCAAGAACAGTCCCAAAACAGTCCAAAGATATGGAGACAGGAGGTTACATCAGGATTACTGAAATACTAGATTAGACAAATAGGATGCTGCAATAGAAAAAAAACCGGCAGGAATTAAGCAAAGTGCATGCTGAAAATTGCATGTTGAAACTGCACTCGATGCAATTACTCTTCACCATCCCTTGGCAATTCGAAGATATTAATGCAAGAGGGTTGGCTTTCCTTTCCACTGTCCGAGTGGTATACCGATAGCCTTCCTTCGACTTCAGTTAGAGCCCTTTTAGAGAGAGCATCGGTTTCTTTATTGTGAACTCTATAGATATGATGAATGCTGAGATCTTTGATATTTTTTGCCAATTCCATCGTTTTTTGTTTCCAGCGTTCAATATTCACTGCGTTGAGTTTACAATTATGGTTTATCTAGTCAATGATGACCCTCGAATTGCCAAGGATTTGTAATTGATTAATTGACCAAAAAGTTGCCAGAGTGAGGGTAGCCCATAAACCCATCAGTTCTACTTTAGTATTTGATCCCGCTCTGCAGTTGATGAACCACTTGGTAACTCTCAATGGATGAGACTTGAAGATGCCTCCGGCCCCACAGCATAATCCATTGGACTGAGCTGCTCCATCAAAGCATGCTAAGGTGAAACCCTCCTCCTAAGTAAACTCACAGACTTGGATTGGCAGAGCTTTAACAGAGGAAGGCTGCCAGGAAAAAGACGACAAGATTCTATGAACTACAGAGAGTAAGGAGGGAGCACGGTCATCAAAGATCACCTTATTCCTTTCAATCCAAATCTGCCAGCATGCATGAGCAGCCAAGCTGACAGGGGCAGATTTCTCCATTGACCACAACATAAAACAATCTGAGACTGAGGCGCCTTTCCATTGTAAGTTAAGAGAAAAATGGGTGGTCAGGCGATGCCAGACAGCCCTCGTAAAATGGCAGTGAATTAAGATATGGTGGATATCTTCTGATGAGCGATTACATAATTTGCAAATCCCTGGACCTTCCCAGCCTCTCTTCCGCAACATCTCCCAAATAAGAGATTTCCCTTTAGCAGAGAGCCCAATGAATAATTGTATCTTGAGAGGAACCGTCCACTTCCACAATCGGTGGAACCACAGCAGGTCAGCACCAAAATTCAATTGTTGTAGCAGGGCCGTGTAAATATTCTTTACTGAAGTAACTCCCGATGCATCTCCACCTGCCCAAATAATTGTATCAGAAGCTGAGGTTAGGGAGATGCCTGCGCTCCTCAGTGCAGAGGTGAATGTGTCCCAATCTGAAGCAGCATCACCGCTAAGATTTAGATGACCACTGTTAATCCATAAATCCGACAGTGGGAAGACATGGGTCGGATCTCTCACTTGAGCCAGCCGCACAATATTGAAGGTTGCAAGATGAGTTCTAAGCGGTGAAGGGAGAAGCGAACGGTCCTCCATACCAAGTATCTTGTCTCTTCCGAGAAAGATATCAGAACCCGTGCCAGGCCTCCATCTAAGCCAATGCAAGATAACCTTCGATGATAATGTCAGACCCTTCCAAAATGAAGATGCCCTCTGCTGAAAATGCGAAGGTTTTTTGATCCAATCAATAAGAGGCAGGTTCCCCAGGTATTTATCAACAATAATTCGATGCCAAAGGCTATCATGTGTAAGCGCCCGCCAGAAAGAATTCTCTAGGAGAGCCGTGTTGAAAATGGCTAGGTTTTTGAGTCCCCAACCCCCATCTTTAATGGGTCTAGATAAAGTTTCCCAGCTGCACAGGTGGAAACGGTGATTATCATTCTGCCCACTCCAAAGGAAATTGAAGGAAAGTCTACGCAGAAGTTTCAGGATCGAAGAGGGAATCTTCTCCAAAGACATCCAGAAGACAGACAGACTTTGTAGCACTGAATTGACAAGGATAAAACGCCCTCCCAGGGACAGCCACTTGTTGCACCAAAAACTTATTTTTCTTTCAAACTTAGCCACCAGCCAGCGCCAATCTTTGGAATTTTTAGCTCTGGGCTTTAATACATATCCCAGGTACTTGAAGCCTTGACTTAAATCAATGAAGGAAAAGGGGAGAGTCGCTTTTAAGGAGCAGAGTTATGTTTCTGCTAGCCCCCAATAATGTGTTGTGGAATTTGCAAAATTGATGCAAAGGCCCGAAGCATTGCAGAATTTCTGAAGCAGCTCCAGGATCACTATCCATTCCGAATGATTGGCCTTTGACATCAAGAGAACATCATCAACAAACATTAGATGTACAATATTTATAAACTTAGAAACCTTTATACCTGAGATATGATGATCTTAGACATTTTTTGTTAGCAACAAGCTGAGGCCTTCCATTATCATGATGAAAAGGTATGGTGAGAGTGGGCATCCCTAGCGGAGTCCCCTCTCGCTCTTGAAAAACTTGGTCGCCTCTCCATTAATCAACACGGAAAAATTTGCGCTAGTAACACAGGACATAACCCAATCAATAATCTTTATACCAAAGCCAGCTGAAAGTAAAATCAACCTTAAGAATCCCCAGTCGATGTTGTCAAAGGCTTTTTTGAGGTCCAGCTTCAAAACCAGGGCCTTAGAGTTTTTTTTTTTTATGCTGTGAAGTCCTTCATGAGCCGCACCAATAGCATCCTGGATTCTTCTGCCCTTGAGAAACACCATCTATTTAGCAGAAAGACATCTTTCTAAAATAGGTTTGATTCTATTTGAGAGAACTTTTGAGATAATTTTGTAAATAAGATTGCAAAGGGAGATCAGACGGTAGTCGTTGAAGGAAACAAAGTTATTTTCCTTTGGGATTAAGGCCGGGAAAGTAGAGTTTATGCTTCTGATGACTTTACCATTTAATCGTGAATCCTCCACCATCTAAAGTAGGTCTTCTCCTACAAGGTCAAAGAAGTAGATGAAGAATTCAGACGTCCATCCATCAGGTCCAGGGCTTCTCTCTTTTTTGAAATGATCCAGGATTCCTTTCATCTCCAGCAGAGTGGCTGGTTTATAGAGGTCATCAGATTCCTCCTCAGTAACCATTTTTGGGTAAAGGCTAGAAATGTTGGAAATTTCATTTAAGTTTGATCTATTGCTGGCTTTGAAGAAATGTTTGTAATGTGACACTGCCTCCTCTTTGATTGCTTCCTGCCCACAATGAGTGTCGCCATACTCACTTGAAATTGACCAGATATATTTTTTATTTCTGTTGTAACTGGCCACCTTGTGAAAAAACTTTGTGTTAGAGTCTCTGCTTCTTAGCCAGGTGGCTCTGCTTCGTAATCTCCAACTGTTTTCCTCCTCACGAAGAAGGGCGTTCCTGCTACATTCCAACACTTTTAAAGATTCATTGTCAAACTCCAGTTTATTTAGCTTGAAATTTTCTTTTTCCTTTTTAGCTTTGCACCAAGCTTTTGTTTGTGCTTTAATTACCTTTAATTTCCACACCATACGCAGCTGAGGACTGTCTTCCTGCAAAAAATATGGGTCCTTCCATACACTATGAACTAAAAGAGAGAAATCAGAATCCGCCAGCCAGTGATGATTGAACTTGAACGAGAAAGCTTTGTACAAAGGAGAGGCTTCCAATTGAAAGAGGATGGGGGCATGGTCTGACACAAAGGGTAATTCCACCCAAGATTTTGACAAACTTGCCCAAGCCAGTAAGTGATCTGAAACTAAGAATCTATCCAGGCGCCTAGCAATTGAATCTGTACCAGAGCGCCCGTTTCTCCAGGTGGGAACCAGACTTGTCGACAAGACATCAATTAAGTTCTTTGAAGCAAAAATATCTATGTAGAAAGATTTGTTAGGCCCTGAGGGAGAGGCGCCCCCCCAGTGTTCATCCTTCGAAAGAATATTGTTCAGATCACCGCCTAGAATGAGATTAGGAGTGGAGAGTAAACCGTTGTTTTCTAAAGACGTCCAGAACTGTTTTCTGTCAACGCAAGGCCCATACACATTGAGAAAAGCCAACTCCTGATTGGTAGCCAGATGCCAACCTACCAACAAAATTCCTCCAATCGTCAAGAAGGGAGTCAAGTCAAAAACAAAGGGATCCCAAGCAACTAGGAGGCCCCCAGAATTTCCAATAGAATTAACAGCTGAAGAGACCCAAGAAGGGCGAAAACGATGTATAAAGTCCCTAGACTTTTGATCATCTAAGAGGGTCTCTTGAAGAAAAATAATCGCAGGAAACGTACCTACTAGCAGTCTACGAAGAGAAGCAGCTTTGAGGGTGCCTTCAATCCCTCGAATATTCAGAGAGAGCACCAACATCACTTAGACCGAGATAAGGCCTTCAAAGCTCTAAGGGCCTTCCCATCCATGGGAGGGATGACAGTAACTTTTGGTTGGATGCTTGAAATTTCCTTTTTCTTTCTAGAGCTCTGCGTCTGTAAGGGGGAAAGTTCAGTACCTAGTCCTCTAGACCAAGCAAAAGCTTTCCTATCTTTGCCTGTAAGGAGGGTGGAGGAAGTACCAATCTTCGAAGAGGGATCGATGAGTTCTTTGCCACGAAAGATGGGTAGTTGGGAGGAGTTACCAAGAAGAAATGGTTGGGAGGAAGAAGAGTTTAGTAAATCGGAGAGGTAAGATTCATCCTCCTCAGCCTCCCTATAGCCTGGTAGAACCTGGAGTGAAGCTTTCGAATCTAGAGAGGTGGAGGAGAGGTTGTGGAGCCTAATTGGAGAGGATGGATGTAGGTGGATCGGAAGGGGAGAAAGATCTAAGTTAGACGAGTCGTCGACACAGGAGGGGAGGGAGCCAGTCTCTGGAGGGGCGATAGGAGTAGAGGCTAAGGGATTAGTAGTGCAGGGATCAAGAAGGGGGAGCTCAGATTCAAGAGGGGAAATCTTTGCACTGGTGGAAGATGATAGCCAGAGGGATTTGTTTAATGCTTCCTTCTCTACGTCGGTAAGGGACATAAAAAGAAGGGGGCAGTGTTGTTTGATTTTATCTGAAAGAGAAACAAACTGGTCGATGGAGGGTGGGGGAAGAGGTAAGGAGGAAACTTCCAAAAATCTTAGGGAGGGGTCTTCGTCCACATATTCAGGAGGGTTTAAAAGTAGGTCATAGTCTTCCGAGGGTTCGTTTAGATCCTTACCTGGGCAGGAATGACGAAGGTGTCTTGTTTTTCGACAGCGGTTACAGTGGAAGGGGAGCCCTAGATAGTCCATTGTCTGAGCTATCTTCCTTCCTCTCCATTCTATTTCAAGGAATTCCGGTAGACCAGCACAAATGTCCATATCTACCAGCACTCTACCCATTTTTCTCACCGAACCAAAGAGAGACTGAGGATCAATAGCAATGAATTTTCCCAAAGAGTCGCCAATAGCTTTAAGAGCTCCTTCATTCCAGAGGAACAATGGGAGGCCCGGGAGAAGGACCCAAAGGTGCATGTGCTGAAAATAGTCAGTGTCGGGGTTGAAAGCCATTTTCCAGTGCTTGAGCATGAGACTAGTTCCACCAGAAACCCAAAGATTACTTAATAATAAGGAGGCATCCTCAGGTGACTTGCAGATAAAACCATGCCATCCTTTTCTGAGATAGATGACCTCAAGGGAGCAGCCTAGAAGAGGAAGCCAGTGTAGAATTACCCAATCTTCAAGAGGGATATTGCTGAACTTTTTATAGGAGAAACGACCCACTAAACCATAGAGCGACATTTTGCAAAGATCACTCCATCTCCCAGCACCAGTCTCTTTGCCCTTCTGTTGGATTTCCACTCCTTTCAACCATAAGGGGTTGACTGAACCGAGTTAGAAGGAGCCTTTTGAATACCATGTAGAGTAGGTAAGTTTGAACAACCAGTCGGAGGAGAAAGATGAGAAGATAGACAGGGTCCACCAGAAAGGAAAGGAGCAGTTACAGGGACTCTGTCTGCAGTCAGTGTAGTCGAAAACTGTCCTTCTGGAAACTCGACGGGAAAAGGAGATTTGAAAAGCGAGTGAGGACTTTTGTTCTGCTTGATCTCGAGAGAGTTTGCTTTATCGAACAACCCCACTTGTCTCCAGACAACCTCATCAGAAGGTTTCATAAGATTATTTAAATGAGTATCCATTCAGAAAAAGAGCTAAAGCTACCAGCCAAAAAGTTGACAGTTCCGATGGTTAGCTCAGTGGAAGACAGCGACCGGAGCTGCCACCGATCCCTAAGATACAGCCAAGGACTTGAAAACAAGACCTGGTCCCAAGGAGGATAGAAAGCATGGTGACCAAATCCAAAAACCAAGAACTGATCAGAGCTGGAACTATGGAGTTCACGAGCTAAAGAATCAATACGATAATGTGTCCAAGATTAAAAACTTCTGGCTCCCGGAGAAATCCCTGGTTCGCCTCCATCGCCTCCCGGATGGAAATACTCTACTAGAAACTGTGGAATGCATCCTTCCATACTTGACAAGAGACCAAACACTCTAGAAATAAGTGTTGGTTGGATTCATATGAGCATCTACATAGGTAGCAAATGCCTGGGCCAATCTTCCCTCTTTTCTGTAGAGTACTTTTCATTTCACTAAAAAGATAAAAAGAAATGCAAAGTTTATAAAGTATTAACTATTTCCTAAGATGAAATTGATATGCTCATACACCAAGACAAACTGTTAATAGTTGTTGGTGATGGCTTCTAGAGACAAGAACATATTGGAATTCCACATGTTCATAATTGGTCGTTGGTGGCTCCAAAACAATGACATAAAAATTGGACCAACACACATCCTTGAATGTTGCATCATGAGTATATATATGTCCAATATATCCTTGAATGTATGTAATCTATGAGTATGAGCATTGAGCAGATAGGGCATCTTGGACTGGGTGACTAATACTTGGTCTTCGTTATTGGGGTAGAACTCGGAGACGGTGTTTCTAACCAGGGGCTGGTACTGTTTCACATTTAAATCTCTGGAGGACTCCATGAAAATTTTACAGGGAACCTGGGTCATAAAAGGAGGTAGTCTTATGCTGAAAAGATGGAAGGTTGGGTTCGACCCTGCGACAGAGTACTTTAAGCTTAGACACATTTGGGTCCTCCTACCAGGTTTACCGCTTCAACTTTGGAATGAGGGCACACTTGTTGCTATAGGGAATGAATTGGGACGTTTCTTGTCTGTGGATGAAGCAATTCTCAAGGGGGCGGATAGGAGGTTGGGGAAAATTCTGGTTGAACTAGATGTACATAATGGGTTACTAGAAGCACTAGATATAGAGTGGAGAGGGAACATTTATGGTAAAAAACTTGACTATTTGGGCCTCCCATTCAGATGCTCCCTTTGCTGAAGGACTGGGCACCTACGAAAAAACTGTCAAGGGTTTATCTTGGACGAAGAATCGGAACCGTCCATGCTCAGGAAGATGGTGCACAACGATCCCTTGGTCAAGGATCCACCTTGGAGTGGGGAAGGTACCTCGGCAAAAGAGGAAGTTGGGACCTCAGCAGCGACTGACTCAGTTTTAGGTAAGCTAAAACATCTCTGCCCCTCTTTTTACACCACTCTATCTGTCTCTGAGATGATTCACTTAAATCTTATTTCGGCCTCCCCTCAAGTGGATTCCTCTGATAAAAATAAACTCGAGATCCCTAACAGGGAGATGGAGAGGGAATTTGTTTTTAGTGATCTTGGTAGTTGCTCAGACTTGGGGGTTCTCGGCCAGACTTTAAACACCCCTCTGGACTGTATTGGAGATGTGGGGATCCTCCCAGCTGTTGATGGGATGGGGAGTGAGACATCTGAGAGGTGGGAGATAGAATCAAGAGAGAGCTCCTTGGGGGCACTCATAAATTCTTTGGTCCCATCGTACAAAGACATAGTTACAAAATTTCCCCTCACGGTCGAGCGCACAAAGATTAGCAGAGGGAAAGAAGTTTTAAATTCAAGGAAAGCGGGATATGAGACAATACGTACAAGAAAAGATCTGAAACAGGTTTCATGGTCGAGGGGTCTGGGGACGGATGTCTCACCCATAAAGACTAGAAGTGATCGAAAAAAAAATCTGGAAAGCAGAGGGGATGTGATCAATAGTGGCAGTAATACTCTAAACATGGGGCTCTTAGAGGAAATAAATCCCTAGCCAGGGAAAAATAATGAAACTTCTATCACTTAATCTAAGGGGATTTGGAGGGGCTCTGAAACTTGCATCCCTCTGAAGATTACTGACTTGTATCTTGTCGGATATCCTTTTTATTCAAGAAACCATGGTAGAGGAAGTAAAAGCTAGATCCTTAGTGTCAAAATTACTGCCCAATCGGTATTGTTGTGCCATTGACTCTGTGGGCCGGTCTGGGGCCTTTTTGTGGCTTGGAATCCTTCAAAATTTACTCTATCTCCTTATGTTACTTGCGTGGGCATTCTCATGAATGGAACCCTCCATGAGGGAAATCGGTCGATCTCCCTTATAAATTGTTATGGCCCATGCACATACAGGAAATTTTTATGGGATTCTGTGGTTGGTAGTGGCCTGCTAAACACAAAAAACCTTATTATTGCAGGTGACCTAAACTTTACGGTGTCAGTCAGCGAAGTGTGGGGATCCAAAGCAAGATTAGACCCTTTGGCTAATTACTTCAAAGAAACTTTTAAATACCTGGGACTTGTTGACATTGTTCCTAGTGTATATGCGCCAACCTGGCACAATGGAAGAGGAGGGTCTGAAGGCATTGCAAAAAGATTGGATAGAGTGTATATGTCAGACGAACTTGTCGCTTCAGTAGGGAGGTATAGATCCTAGGTTTCTTATCCTTACATTTCAGATCATGCTCCAGTGGTGCTACAGTTTGATGATGGTCAACGTCAAATAGTGTATCCCTTTAAACCGAACCCTATTTGGTTGGAAGAAAAGGGTTTTATAGATATCGTTCAATTGGTCTACAAGTCTACAGAGTTTGATCTGGAACCATTAGTTATGAGAAGATTGGTTGGGAAACCGAAAGCCTTAAAACATAAAGTGATTGGTTGGGAGAAGTTTCAAAAGAGGAGGAGACTCCATAAGTTAGTTTCAGTAGAGGATGAGTTAGAGAAGTCATATATGTCCAAAGCAAATGGGAGTGCATCAATGGATGTAGATAACAACATCAAAGTGCTAGAAGATAAAAGGCATAAGTTTCTGCTAGCCGAAGAAGAAAAGTGGAGACAAAAGAGCAGAGCTATCTGGCTGCAGCAAGGTGACCGACACACAAAATTTTTCCACCATTACGCTAGCCATAAAAAAAACAGGAAAGCGTTGTGGGAGATAAAGGAAGAAATTGGCAATAGTCATATTGGTCAGGACGAACTGGAGACTGTAGCAGTGAAACACTTTAAATATTTTTATGTGAATTCTGGGCAGAATACAATTATTGAACAGATGAGGACAGTGCAATATTACCCCTGTCTTTTCTCTGAGAGTGATGTTCAGGAGCTCGGAAAACCCAACACTGTAGAAGAAATTCATTTGGTCTTAAAGATTTTTTCCAAGGACAAAAGTCCTGGCCCGGACAGGTGGACGGTGGAATTTTTCCTCTGCTACTTTGATTTGATTGAGAATGACATTCTGGAAGCAGTGGAGGAGTCAAGGAGATCTGAATCGATGATAAGGTCCTTAAATGTGATTTTTTTAGTTCTCATTCCTAAGGTGGATAAGCCCTCCAGCTTTAGGGACTTCATGCCTATAGCACTTTGCAACTTGGCTTACAAAATAATCACCAAGACCATAGAGAATAGATTGAAACCATTCTTGTCGAAGACATTATCAATGGAGCAGTTGGGTTTCTTAAAGGGAAGACAGATATTGGATGCGGTAGGAACTTGTCACACACCCACTACGACAACTAAGATTTTCTTTTTCTTTTTGTCTTTGCTTTGAGGAACAGAATCCTCGAATTTCTATGGGGCCTAGTGCAGACCCTCCCTTCCCTTTATCCTCCCCCATGTGATCGTTGGCTATGACCATAGGCCTTACCAAAAAGGCGCTTCCGGCTTTCGCGATTCATGGAATTGCGATGCAAGTTCTCCCTTGTTCTCTGTCTTTCGAAATGTCGAAACCTGAAAGGGTCTAACAGATCCTTAGCTCCTCCCTTGGGTCACTTGTCATATGATCGATCCTATGACCTGGTGCTAATCCTCTAAATGCTTTCGGGGTTTCGTGATTTGGGGAATCGCGATGCAAGCATTCCTCCTTTCCCTTTCGAATCCTTGGAACTCGAAAGCCCGTTATCATCCGGATCTACGGTCCAGATCGTCGACTTGATCAACGGCCCGGATTAAATCCCGGCATTCTACCTTTCGGGATTTTGGCGGGGTCTTCATTCCTATTTCCCCGATCTCCAGAACCCCAGCGGCTTTAGATCTTCGCCACACGTCCCTACAAATGGGTGGTCCAGGTTCTTTCGGGACTCCTCCTTCCTACCACAAGACCCTGTCCGGTGTCCTAGGGCTCATCCACAGAGCGCATCGGGGTTTTGCGTACTGGGACTTCGCGACTAGCGAAGACGAGGGGTCTTACCCTTTGGTTTCCCGGGTGCCGAAACGCTGAAACCTATTCACACTAAACCGACTCATCCACAGAGCACGTCGGGGTTTCGAGTATCGGGATTTCACGACTTACGAAAACGAGGGGTCTTACCCTTTGGTTTCCCGGGTGTCGAAACACCGAAACCTATTCACGCTAAATCGGCTCATCCACAGAGCACGTTGGGGTTTTGGGTATCGAGATTTCGCAACTTGCGAAAACGAGGGGTCTTACCCTTTGGTTTCCCAGGTGCCGAAACGTCGAAACCTATTCACGTTAAACTGGCTCATCCACAGAGCGTGTCGGGGTTTTGGGTACCGGGATTTCACGACTTGCGAAAACGAGGGGTCTTACCCTTTGGTTTCCCGGGTGCCAAAACGTCGAAAACCTGAGAGAACTACTCTCTCTTGTACAAGGTTTCCAGACTCAAATCACATGATCCTTCAGCGGGTTCTTGGGTAATTATCCCTAGGCTTGGTGACCTGACTGAAAAGCCTTCCTAATTCGTCGAGCTATGAACTCTGTGTCAGGGGTAAAGTAAACTCGTGGGTTTACTAAAACGGTAGTCTTTTCAAGGAACTCACTCCAGCTCTGGAATGCGAGGGAACTTCCCGAGAGGAGGTGCCTTCGGGAAATCAAACCAAAACATAGCGCGAGTCAAGTAGATGGAACAAATCTCAAGGGAACGGACTCGTATTTTGAACTTATACATTCTATACCTAAACCGATTATGGTCATATGAGTATAAGCATGCATCCATTATTTCCGATCAAAACACAAGGCAAACACTTCAATACAGGAACCATTTATGAGTGTATAAACATGAGCATGTGGCCAGGATATTCAATTCAAAATACAAGATATAAACGCTTATCAGAAACACCAGGTGTGACGCGACTGCTGAGAGGGGTGCTCGTTTCCACCCAACCGTAGGCTCAGTGACTCCAAACGAATTTACCACTAGCCACCCCCGAGCTAGACCACGATGCTTGAGATTTTGTCTCCTACTTCCAGCTCAAACGAAGTCGAGGACGAAGGTTACTCTCTTCCATCTCAACGGAAGTCAAGGACAAAGGTTACTCTCCTTCTCCTTTGTTCAGAACTCCCTGTATTTCCCAAGTTTCTCCCGATTCTCTTCCGCGATCCTTGTTGCGCGCGTTCTCTCCTCCCCCCTTTCCACACTTCCTCTCTTGCCTTTTCTCTGCAAGATTGTGTGTGGCGTGAATTTCCCCGTCTGTGGTCAGGTCTGGGAGCTGTTACAGATGGGCGGTTCACCCCCATCCCCTCATTAACTCTTGAGGAGCCTCCCCACCTACCAATCTGACGGGAAATCCATTCCAGGGTCAGAGAGTTGTTTTGGTCTTTGAGCAAGTAAAAACCAGTACGGTATTGGCTCGGTAGAAGTTAACGCAACCATTCCAGGTCCCTTCCACCACCTCTCATTAGCCATCGTGGTCTCTTTTAGCACATCCACCTCCCAGCAGTCATGCAACACATAATCATAACATAATTTACATTCATCGACCTTTTATACAAAGGTCCGTCAAATCAAACATTCACATCTTTGAGTTTGCCATAGGTCTTGGCCAATATAGTTATTTTTACAGACTGGGGGAAACAGGGTGTTACAATTCCCTCCCCCTTAAAGGAACAACATCCTCGATGTTCTATCTATCAATATGACATGTATGTACAGAAGTAAACAAAATCGGATATGCATGTTTCATGGCATCTTACATTTCCCATGTAGCCTCATCTGGGCCAAAATGTTTCCACTGCACCTTGACCTATGCAATGGTCCAGTTCCTGAGTGGGGTTTCCTTTCTGTTCAATATGCATTGAGGTTCTGGCAAGAATTCTCCCTCTGGTTCCACCTGGATCACAGACCATTCAATTATATGATTAGAATCATGTACATATTTCTTCAATAATAAAACATGGAAAACATTATGTGCTTTTATGGTGGGAGGAAGTGCTAGCCTATAGGCTACAGGTCCCACTCTATCTAGAACTTCAAAGGGTCCACAATACCGAGGTGCCAACTTGGCACAAGCTCCCATCCTCAGGGAACTCTTCCTGGGCCTAACTCTGAGATATACGTGGTCTCTTGTCTTGAATTCTCTTGGAGTTATCTTTCGGTCGGTGTAACTTTTCTGTCTGTTATGAGCGACCTTTAGATTTTGTTTTATCTGAGTCACTTGTTGTTCCATTTCTTTCAACATGTCGGGTTCAATAGTAATTTTGTTCACGGGATTACTCCAACTGACTGGAGTGTTACACAGTCTACCATAGAGGACTTCGAAAGGAATCATCTTCAGGGATTCTTGGTAGCCATTGTTGTAGGCGAATTCCACCAGTGGCAGGTAATCTTCCCACTTTTTGGGTTGATGCATTACATGCATTCTTAGCATGTCTTCCAATATTTGGTTCACTCTTTATGTCTGTCCATCGGTTTGAGGATGATAGGCTACGCTAAACAATGATTTGGTCTCCAGACCAACCATCAAGGATTTCCAAAAGTTGGAAGTAAATTTCGTGTCTCTGTCAAACACGATCTCTTTAGGCATACCATGTAGTCTGAATATCTCCTTCATGAATATGTTGGCGATATCTATTGCCTTGCAAGTCGATTCGACGGGGATAAAATGGGCGGACTTGCTCAATTTATCCACCACTACCATGATGGCATCATTTTGTTTGGTCGATGTTGGTAATTCGGTGATAAAGTCCATGGAAATGGTTTCCCATTTCCATTCCAAGATTGGTAGAGGTTGTAATAATCCTGTTGGGTGTCGGTGTTCTGCTTTAACCTATTGGCATTCTAGGCACTTAGCTAAATAGTTCGCTATGTCTTTCTTTAACCCAGGCCAATAGAATTGTTTCCTAGTGGCCGTGATCATCTTCTGATATCTCGGGTGACCAGTATATGGTTTTTTATGTAGTTCATCCATTATGAACCTCTTCAAGTCGTCACAATCTGGAATATACAATCTGTTTCTGTAAGTTAGCAGACCTCCATCTATCATCTAGTAGCCTTCATACTTTATCCCTGTGGGTTCTTGCTCCAGGTACGAGGTCAAGGTCTGGAAGAATGTGTCTGTTTCTTGTGCATTCCTGACTCTTTCTTTGACATTTGTTTTGCAGGTGCTCACCGCTACCAGGTGAATTGTTTTCATACTTCTGCTAAGGGCATCGGCCACCTTATTTTCCTTTACTTTAACATATTTGATTTCAAAATCAAATTCACTAAGAAGGGCCATCCACCTAGCTTGTCTAGCATTGAGTTTTGGTTGGTCAAACAGATGTCACAATCCACAGTGGTCTGTTCTGAGTATGAATTTCCTTCCCAGGAGGTAATGCCTCCACATTTTCAAGGCATGCACTATGGCGGCCAGCTCTAGATCATGGGTCACATAGTTGGCTTCGTGCTCATTCAATTTTCGGGATTCATAGAAGACTACACTTCCCTCTTGCATAAGGACTCCTCCGAGCCCTTCCTTGCAGGCATTTGTGCACACTAGGAAGTCAACTTCGGGATCGACGATCTTCAACACGGGTGCGTGGGTCAGTAGATGTTTTAGGGACTAAAACCTTTCTTCGCATTTTGGGGTCCAAAGGAATTTAACTCCCTTCTTCTAGAGGGCAGTGATTGGACAACCAATCTTGGAGAATCCTTCTATAAATCCCCTATAATATCCTGCTAAGCCCATAAAGGATCTGATATCTAAAACGTCCTTTGGGGTAGGTCATTCCATGATAGACCTGATCTTGTCAGGGTCTACTGCTAATCCCTCTTCAGATATGACATGGCCCAAGTAATGTATTTGCTTCTGGAAAAAGTCGCACTTGCTAAATTTGGCATAGAGCTGATGTTCTCTTAGCACTTGAAGCACAAGTCTAAGATGTTCCTCATGTTCCTCTCTATTCTTGGAGTAAATTAATATATCGTCAATAAAAACCAGTACAAATTTGTCCAAGAATTTGCTGAGCACATTCTTCATCAAGCACATAAAAGTGGCAGGGGCATTGGACAATCCAAATGGTACTACCACAAACTCATAGTGACCATATCTCGTCCTGAAGGCAGTTTTGTGGATGTCTTCACCCTTGATTAGGACTTGATGGTATCCAGATCTCAAGTCAATCTTTGAGAAGATGGAAGCACCTCCCAATTGATCGAACAGGTCATTGATCTTGGGTAAGGGGTACTTGTTCTTTATGGTTACCTTATTGAGTTGTCTATAATCTATGCACAATCGGAGGGTACCGTCTTTCTTTTTCACAAACAGGACTAGTGCTCCCCATGGAGACACGCTGGGCCGGATATAGCCTATGTCCATCATTTCTTTTAGTTGTAATTTAAGCTCAACTAGCTCAGGTGTGCTCATCCTGTAGGGTGTCCTAGACACTGGCATCGCTCCTGGTGCGAATTCTATCGAGAAGTTAATGTCCCTTCTCGGAGGTAAACCCGGTACCTCTTCTGGAAATACATCTCTATATTCTCTTAGTGTGGGGTGGTCTTTGAGGCTTGGTTTGTCATCTTTAACTGATTCCAACACTTGTATCGCATATAGTGGACATCCCTTTCTGCAATACTTTCTCATTTGAAGAGTTGATATTCGTCTCACCGAGACAGGTTTTTGGATCCCTTGAAGGGTTATCCTTCTTCCTTCTTCACTTACACATTCTAAGGTTTTATGGTAACAGTCCAGTCTGGCTTTATATGTGGCTAGCCAGTCCATACCAATCAACAGGTCATATGATCCTAGGGGTAATACGTTAAGGGTTGCTTGGGTAGGGAATTCACCCATAGTGAATTGGCAAGATAGTATTGCCTCCATTACTTTTCTTTTGGTGTCGGTGGCTAACTGTACCAACCATGGCTTGGCATGTTTATGTGACTGTAATTTACACTTATCAACATCCTTAGGGGCTATATAACTCAAATTTGAACTAGGTCAATTAGAATAGACACTAGATGGTTGGTGATCATACCTTCCATCTCCACCACTGAAGCTTGGTGGTCAGCTTGTTTATTATCCAAGGCTGCATAAATTTGTGGCACGCTCCTGGCCACGTCATTGACGGTGGTAGCTTCTTGAACATTGCAAATTCTCCGACTGTTCTGTTGTCGGTGCGGGCAATCCCTCAGTAGATGTTCTCCTCCACAACCCCAACATTTCAAGGGTTCTTTCTTCGGGTTATCAATCTTTCCTGGGGTAGATCCAAAAGGTTTATTTCCGCTCTGGGAGGGGAAATTTTGCTGGTGTACACTTCAGGTTGGGAAGCTCATCCTTGAGTCCTTTTTATAGTTTTTAAATCTTGGGGATTTAAACCCCTTTTTTCTGGAATCCCGAACTATTCTTCTGCTTCCAGCCTTCACGAGGTTCTGTCCGATGCCCAAGATGTTCATAACAATATCTTGCCTTTCGGATAGTATCTTCTAGGGTCTTTGGCTCGTCAAACTCAATCCTGTTCTGATAGTCCTTAGGTAGTCCATTGATGAATCATTGCACCTTTGCCTTTTCTGCTTTTATATAGGGTCCCTACCTCAGCAACTCAAGGAATCTACTGACATATTCCTCTATGGTGAGTTGCCCCAGCTTGAGTTCATATAATTCTTTAGTCTTTTTCGTCGAAATACTTTTCTGACAGATACTTCTTCCTGAAGTATTTCTCAAACCGTTCCCAAGATAGGTCTTCTTCGTGAATCCCTTTTACGTTCTTAAGGTCTTCCCACCAAATGGAAGCCTTCCCATTCAAGTTGAAAGTGGATACTCGAGCCTTCAAGTTTTCTGAGAAGTCGTGGACTCTGAAATACTTCTTTAGTCCAAGCAGCCAGGCCTCCGCTTCCTCTCCCTTATTTATTTCACCGTTGAAGGAGGGTGGTTTGGCCTTCTTGAATTCTTCGAGATTATGATTTTTGGAATGATTTCACTTCTTGCGTTTTCTTTGGGAATAAGAACTAGTTCTGCTACTAGAAGATCCCTCTGAGTCGTCAATTTCCTTTCCAGAGGAATCGTCTGACGCTTGTCCCTTATCTCTCGGGTGGACCTTTCTCGAGGTGCTCCTCCCAGTGTGGCCACTTAAAGGACCACGTTTTTGTATCCCATGTGGGCTTCGACTTCTCTTTGTCTGTCGTTGGTCCGCATGACTAGCGTCAGGTCCATGCTGCAATTGTCTTTGTATGTCGGATAAACTCTGCAGCAAGACTGCATTAATTTCCGTTTGCTTCTCTTGCTCTTTTATCAACCTCTCGTTGTCAGCCTTGCAGCTCTGTAGTTCGACCATGAGGCTTCTCACAATCTCAGCTAGATCTAGAGGGGTCTCTACCGCTCTCCTTTCGTCAGACTCTTCGTCTCTATTGTGGGAGCCATCCCCCACTTCGTGGTGCGCCACCATTCTATGCGTCTGCAGTTTCCCGCAGTTGATCGTCCGCTTGTTGTGCAGGAAAAACACTTGTTGTTAGTCAACATTATATTCATTCACAATCAGCGCATAATTCATATTTTTCAAATGCATACACAATAGGAAATTTTCATTCTTAACTTCGGCTTTTGGTAAAGGGGGTTAGGATAGAGAGTTACTCCTTTTAAGAGTACTTCAGATGGAGTTCCTGCGCAAATTGTCCATGAGCCCAAGCAGGCCAAGTGTTGTAACCATGCTCTGATACCAATTTGTCACACACCCACTACGGCAACTAAGATTTTATTTTTCTTTTTGTCTTTTCTTCGAGGAACGGAATCCCTGAATTTCTATGGGGCCTAGCGCAGACCCTCCCTTCCCTTTATCCTCCCCCATGTGATTGTTGGCTATGACCACAGGCCTTACCAAAAAGGCGCTTCCGGCTTTCGCGATTCGGGGAATCGCGATGCAAGCGTTCCCCTGTTCTCTGTCTTTCGAAATGCCAAAACCCGAAAGGGTCTAACAGATCCTTAGCTCCTCCCTTGGGTCGCTTGTCATATGACCGATCCTATGACCTGGTGCTAATCCTCTAAATGCTTTCGGGGTTTCGCGATTCGGGGAATCGTGATGCAAGCGTTCCTCCTTTCCCTTTCGAATCCTCGGAACTCAAAAGCCCGGTATCATCCGGATCTACGGTCCAAAACGTCGACTTGATCAACGGCCCAGATTAAATCCCGACATTCTACCTTTCGGGATTTTGGCAGGGTCTTCATTCCTATTTCCCCGATCTCCAAAACCCCGGCAGCTTTAGATCTTCGTCATGCGTCCCTACAAATGGGCGGTCTAGGTTCTTTCGGGACTCCTCCTTCCTACCACAAGACCCTATCTGATGTCCTAGGGCCCATCCACAGAGCGCGTCGGGGTTTCGCGTACTGGGACTTCGCGACTGGCGAAGATGAGGGGTCTTACCCTTTGGTTTCCAAGGTGTCGAAACGCCGAAACCTATTCACGCTAAACCGGCTCATCCACAGAGTGCGTCGGGGTTTCGGGTACCGGGATTTCGCAACTTGCGAAAATGAGGGTCTTACCCTTTGGTTTCTCGGGTGCCAAAATGCCGAAACCTATTCACGCTAAACCAACTCAGCCACAGAGCGCGATGGGGTTTCGGGTATCAGGATTTCACAACTTGCGAAAACGAGGGGTCTTACCCTTTGGTTTCCCGGGTGTCGAAACGCCGAAACCTATTCACGCTAAACCGGCTCATCCACAAAGCGCGTCAGGGTTTTTGGTACCGGGATTTCGCGACTTGCGAAAATGAGGGGTCTTACCCTTTGGTTTCTCGGGTGCCAAAATGTCGAAACCTATTCACGCTAAACCAGCTCAGCCACAAAGCGCGTCGGGGTTTCGGATATCGGGATTTCGTGACTTGCGAAAAGGAGGGGTCTTACCCTTTGGTTTCCTAGGTGCCGAAACGCCGAAACCTATTCACGCTAAACCAGCTCATCCACAGAGCGAGTCGGGGTTTCGGGTATCGGGATTTCACGACTTGCGAAAACCAGGGGTCTTACCCTTTGGTTTCCTGGGTGCCGAAACGCCGAAACACCAAAAACCTGAGAGAACTACTCTCTCGTGTACAAGGTTTCCAGACTCAGATCACATGATCCTTCAGCAGGTTCTTGGGTAATTATCCCTAGGCTTGGTGACCTGACTGAAAAACCTTCCTAATTCGTCGAGCTATGAACTCTGTGTCAGGGGTAAAGTAAACTTGTGGGTTTACTAAAACGGTAGTCTTTTCAAGGAACTCACTCCAGCTCTGGAATGCGAGGGAACTTCCCGGGAGGAGGTGCCTTCGGGAAATCAAACCAAAACATAGCGCGAGTCAAGTAGATGGAACAAATCTCAAGGGAACGGACTCGTATTCTGAACTTATTCATTCTATACCTAAACCGATTATGGTCATATGAGTATAAGCATGCATCCATTATTTCCGATCAAAACACAAGGCAAACACTTCAATACATGAACCATTTATGAGCGTATAAACATGAGCATGCATCCAGGATATTCAATTCAAAATACAAGATATAAACACTTATCAGAAACACCAGGTGTGACGCGACTTCTGAGAGGGGTGCTCGTTTCCACCCAACCATAGGCTCAGTGACTCCAAACGGATTTACCACTAGCCACCCCCGAGCTAGACCACGATGCTTGAGATTTTGTCTCCTACTTCCAGCTCAACCGAAGTCAAGGACAAAGGTTACTCTCTTCTAGCTCAACCGAAGTCAACGACAAAGGTTACTCTCCTTCTCCTCTGTTCAGAACTCCCTGTATTTCTTGAGTTTCTCCCAGTTCTCTTCCACGATCCCTGTTGCGCGTGTTCTCTCCTCCCCCCTTACCACACTTCCTCTCTTTCCTTTTCTCTGCAAGATTGCGTGTGGCGCGAATTTCCCCATCCGTGGTCAGGTCTGGGAGCTGTTACGGATGGGTGGTTCATCCCCATCCCCTCATTAACTCTTGAGGAGCCTCCCCACCTACCAATCTGACGGGAAATCCATTCTAGGGTTAGAGAGTTGCATTGATCTTTGAGCAAGTAAAAACCAGTATGGTACTGGCTCAGTGGAAGTTAACGCAACCATTCCAGGTCCCTTCCACCACCTCTCATTAGCCATCGTGGTCTCTTTTAGCACATCCCCCTCCCAGCAGTCATGCAACACATAATTATAACATAATTTACATTCATCGACCTTGTATACAATGGTCCGTCAAATCAAACATTCACATCTTTGAGTTTGCCATAGTTCTTGGCCAATATAGTTATTTTTACAGACTGGGGGAAACAGGGTGTTACAGAACTGCTCAAAAATGTTTACACAACATTAAATCAAAAAAATTGAAAGCCCTAGTTTTAAAATTAGATCTTCAGAAGGCATATGACTGCGTAAATTGGGACTTCCTCCGGATGATTATGTTAAGGATGAGTCTTGGACTTATGTTAACAAACTGGATTATGAGTTGTGTAATTACAACCTCCTTTGTGGTCTTGGTTAATGGTGGGCCAACCTCTTTCTTCTGAAGCGGGCAAGGGCTTCGGCAAGGCTTCCCATCATCTCCCTTACTGTTTATTTTGGTTATGGAGGGACTCAGCTTAATGCTCAAACAGGCGCAAAGCAGAAAGAAATATTTCTGGGATTAAGACATCAAGACTTCTCAAGCTCATTATCTTACTATTCGTGGACGATGTTTTGATTATGACCAAAGCTCGGATATCTGATTGGAAGGAAATAGAATCCACTCTATCTTTATTTTGCAGAGCATCGAGTCTAGTCATAAATTCCCATAAATCATCTTTTCACTTCTCTGGTATGCAGGATCATGAATTGGACAACTTCAAGGCTATGTTTCCCTATAAATTTGTGGAGTTGAATGAAGGCTTTCGATCCCTGGGCATTTATCTAAAGCCTACAAATTATCGTGTAGAGGACTGGAGATGGCTTATTCAAAAAATTGAACGAAGGATTGAACTATGGTGTCATCGTTGGTTGTCATTGGGTGGGAGGTACATTCTTGTCAAAGCAGAGTTAGAGAGCTTGCATGTGTTTTGGTTGGCTGTAGCAAATATCCATATTTTTGTTCTCAACAGAATCAGACAAGTGATGTTCAGTTTCTTGTGGTAGGGTGATCTAGATGGATGTCTATGGCCTCCCACCTATTCCAACTAGCTCATTTTGGCAATTTTTTCCCTAGTTTTTAGGTCCCTGACTTGTGGGGTTGTTTTGAGGCCCTAAACAGTGTTTTTTAGGGCTTGCCACAATCAGATTGACCTTTGATAAATAGCAGCAAAATGTGTAGTCCTCGGATAGACCTTTCCAACAAGCTATCGTGCGCCTAAAACGAATATCGTATGCAAAAGTTACGACCCCGGGAAGTTGATGTACTAACTTACCCAAACGAGGCCCACATGGCTTTTGGCGCTTCATCTCTTAGGGTTAGGTTTTTTGGATGTCTAGGGTTTTTGACATTCATGTTTATTGTAAAAAGGCCTTCAGAGCCTCATTGTAATCATCTTCTTGCGAATGAGCGCAACCATCACATCTCTTCTCAGAGATAAGCCGCCACCATTCTGGCAAGCTTGTTTTCACTGCATTTTACTGTTTCAGTTTATTTCCTTATTGAATAGAAACCGGTTTTATTGTATATATGTTATTTTGTGTTAAGCATATTTTGATAATAATCTGTATTCATTTCGTTCTGCAAATATATTATGGATCATCAAGCAGTGGGGCATCGGAACGCATACACCTCTATAAGTGGAACGATCTTGCAAAGCCAAAAGGCTTTGGTGGTTGGGGTATCAAGAACCTATTTTGGTTCAGTAGGGCGCTAGCAGCAAACACTCTATGGTGTTGTTTGATGAAGGATGGACTTTGGCATAGGGTGTTAAAGGAAAAATATTCCCCCTCCTCTTCGGTGGTGACTTGGCATAGAAGACCTTTCGTGAGTACACCAAAAGCTTCAAACACCTGGAGAAGCCTCCTAAAATCTTTTCACATAGTGCCACATTGGATTGCATGGAAGTTAGGATCTAGGATGACCATTCGACTTGGAGAAGACACGATCCTTGGATTGGGAAAGAGGTCATTTCTATCTCAAGGCCTCATCGATTCTCTCAGGTTGAAGGGCTACCACTTTCTTTATCAAATGGAAGATGCGGGGAGACAAGGTGTAGTCATGGCACACTGGAAATCAGATTCAAAGATGGGGTTGGTTGGTTCTGAAGCAGTAGAATGGGACCGCTTCTGCAAAGCCTTGGATCATGCATGCATTTATCTAACAAACTTTCCAAACGAGTTAATTTGGACAGGAGGAAATGCTTCGAGTGTCATCACTGCAAAAAATGCCTACGATGCCATAGCTTCGAAAATTTGGAACCATAGTGAAAATTGGTGGCACTGTACTTTATGGAAGTGGGACTTGGCACCAAAGCTCAAACTCTTCACCTGGCTTTTGTTGGAGAATAGAATTCTCACTTGGGAGAATTTACAAAGAAGAGGGACGCATGGTCTGGGCCTATGTGTTTTCTACCAACAAGACTTAGAAACAACCCTTCACATGATGGTGCATTGCAAGTTTGCACAATAGGTATGGAAGAAGATGTTAGCAGTGCATAATATAAATGGTTGTTCGTTTGGTATAAATTTGCAAATGTGTTTCAAAGACTGGCATTATGAACATAAATATACACATAAATAGATATTCATAACATAATAATTAATTAATTAATTAATAATAGTTATTAATAATGAAAAGACATTTCTCAAAGGACATGGCTATTGGTTAAGGGCACCCCTGTGTGGGTATATAAATGAGCCCTCGTTCTCAATTGTATATCATCTCATCTATTCATATTTTATATATTATTCCTACATGGATTATTATGTTATATTCCAAGTATTTTGGATAATTCTTGTGTGAGCGAACTTTGTTCGTCTCATTTGGTATGAGAGCTGCGTTTTTCTGATCCTGGGCTTTGGCCACTCTCTTTATCAGACCTTGTCTGAACCGACTTTTAGCCAACCCCATCGTTTCAGAGTTTCTCTGAGAAATTTGGTTTTTGACTACCAACCAAGCCTTTGGCCATTCAAATTTTCAAAGTTCTTAGGAACTTCGGTCTTTGACCAATTCAGGTTTTTGGCCATATAAAACTCAGGATTTTGTTGAAAAACATTTCGCTGCCAAGAAATCAAGAACAATATATATATATATATATATATATATATATATATATATATATATATATATATATATATATATATCAGAAATTATGTTATAAAAAGAACCTAAAAAAAAGAGAAAAAATATTTTCGCTACCAAATTTCACTACTGAAAGAAAAGTCAAAATCAAAATAATTCTAGCAATAGCTAGAAACTAAAATACTACCAAAAATAACCACAGACTCAACAGTATCCGAAGGCCGAATTGTGTGGGAGCCAAGTCGAGAATATGCATTGAAATATCTAAACGTTGCCCAGAGGGTATCCAGAATCGGGACAGTTCTTTTCTGCTGCCAGCAACTAAATTCAAAGCAAAACTTTGTGGCAAAAACCACCACCAACGGAGATACCACAAGCTACTGTGGACATAATCAAAGTCGCGACTTTACAAATTAACCAAAATCATAGCAGCAGTCTCCAAGAATGTTGACCATCGCATCCGTTTACTACATCAAACAATTACTTAAAATTTTGCATAGGAAAAATTAACACTGGTTTGACAGACTTTGTTTAGGAATAAATTAATACTCAACCACAATAACCTTACCCTAGTAGAAAGTCAAAACGAATTATGGGTTATGCAAGTGGGTTATGCATAAACGCATTAACCATTTTATCGACGAAATCAATGTAACCTGGAATTCGAGGCACATCGAATATATATCAATTGCAACAGGTGCGAATTTTCAAAATTTCCGAAGACAATCTATAGTCACGAATTTCCAAATCTCCACTCCATATGTTTCATGCAATTCTTGCCGGTCAGAATTCGAAGTAGTCCAACTACTACCGCAGTTCATTGGGTGATGAATCTGTGACGCCATTAAAACACTTCGAAGGAAATTTTAGTGGGGTTAATACTCAAGTGGAATACGGGTACATCCAACAACGAATCATCGTGACCATTCAGGGGCTACTTAAATTTGATTCATGAAATTGCAGCTATACCTATACGAATTACATTTTCAGCAGGTGAAGTCAACGAGATTTGAAAAAGGCGAGTTATTAAAAGGGTTATAATAATTCTGAAGGTTTCAATCATTCAAATGAATATAAAGGTTAACCCAATTTTTTTTATGGTCATACATGAAACAACTCAATTGGATTCGATTAGTAGAAAAAAAAGGGTTTAAAAAGTAATCTAATGAAATCATAAAGTAATATAAAAAAAGGAAATTATAAACCCTTTTATATTAAAGTACAACACAAAAGCAACTTTATAAAGTGAAAGGTGGCACAAATAAACCCCTTTTTCTATATATCTATATAAAAGAAAAAAGAAAATAAGAGTTTTTTTAAAAAGAAGGTTTTAAGAAAAGATTAAAAAGGTATTCAACTCCCTTTGGAAAAAAATAATAATAATAAATATATGTATATATTTAAATGGAAGAATAAAGAGTTGCATCAAGTGAAAATAAAAAGTTATATCTATTTGTGGTGCATAATTGTTAAAAAGATTATTATATTTTTAAAAGTGAAGTGGATTTCAAAAAGTGAAGGATAATAAATAAAAATAAATAAATAAATAAAATTCAAGTCCAATTCAAGTTATAAAAAAAGAACAATTCAAAATGAAAGGAGAAAGATTCTCTCATACTTATAAAAAATATGTGGATCCCTTATTAAAAGTTAATGGGATTGTTCAAGGAAAGAATATCAACATCGTTATTTGCCCGACCGCTAGAAAAATCACATTAACATTGACCTAACAAACCAATTAATGGTTTTAGAACCAAATATAATTGAAAATGACACGTGTCTTTCCGATGAGAAATATGAAATTAAAAACCTACAACTATCTATTGGTGATTACAAATTCATAGGTCAATTCAATGTGGTATCAATGTATAAGACAATGTTGATATAATTCTAGGGTCAACTTGGGTAGATATATTGGGTACTTTTGTTTTCAACACAAAGAGAAAGTTTTTGACATTTTCTTATAAAAAGAAGAAAATCACGTTACGGGACGTTACAATGAAGTCGATTTCAGAAGCTCCATCATCAGAAGACTTGAAGGAAATATCAGAGATGATCCTTCAAGATAACCAAAAGTCAATACAAAAGTTGCAAGATCGACATAAAGAATGTGACAAGATCATCATTGAAAAAGATGAAGAGATTTCTCGTCTAAGAAATCAAAATCAAAAACTACTTGCAAAAATCATGAAGTCTAAGGAGAAGAAGCAATGTTTTCAAAAGTTGGAACAAGAAAATCAAGGTCTCAAAGAGAAATTAACCGAAGAAAAGGAAGAAAGCTCCTATCAAAGGAACCTTAATCAAAATTTACAAAAACAAATTAAAATCTTAAAGGATGAAAGAAAGGAGAATCTAGAATCAAAAAATAAAAATGACAAGTCAAAAGATAAAAATGAACTTTTGCGATTAAAACAAAATAATCAAGATTTACTAATACAAATTAAAAAACTTAAGCATGATAAGAAGTCCTTACTAGAAGAGCTAGATCGTAAAACTTCAATAGTTGATAAAGAAACAATCACTGAACCTATGGAGCTAGAGAAGTCTTTAGATGTAATAAATGAATTAATATAGATCTAGTCAACTTTACAACTCATGTAAAAAGGTCTTCAAATGTCAAAGTAAAAAAAATCCAAGGGTATGAAGAAGACTCAATTCCAAAAGTTCATAAAAAAAAAAACAAGTATACTAAGTAAAGATCAAGTTGCAAGAATGCCTTATCGACATCCTAATCACAAAAGTCAATACTTCAACCGATCAATGTATCAACAGAAACAAATAATCGATATGCCAATGAATATTACTTCCACTACAAGTGCGGGTCAAAATAAAAGCGATCATGGGAGTAGAAATGTATCAAGTTCTTTCCAAGAACCCTATAAAAACCCAAATCCACAGAAGATCAAATTAGGATGGGCAAACTCCTTTACAATTCGACAATTCTGCTCAACGCTTAGAAGATCCTATCGTCTCAAATCCTCAACGATTACTAACTCAATAATGAAAAAGCATGAGACAATAATTACAAGCTAGAGAAAGAGATAAGTCTTCCATAAAGTATGCTTTGAAAACAAAGCATTTTTAAGGGAAAGGCAATGTTATGAACATAAATATACACATAAATAGATATTCATAACATAATAATTAATTAATAAATAATTATTATTAATAATGAAAAGACATGGCTATTGGTTAAAGGCACCCCTACGTGGGTATATAAACGAGCCCTCATTCTCAATTGTATATCATCTCATCTATTCATATTTTATATATTATTCCTACATGGATTATTATGTTATATTCCAAGTATTTTGGATAATTCTTGTGTGAGCAAACTTTGTTTGTCTCAATTGGTGTTGTAGACATCCAAAGTGGCACATGATGCCCTCGTTAATTTGTTGAAAAATCTTGTTGGAAAGAAACTTAGTGATTTTTTAAAAAGGCCAAACTTCAACAACCTCAATGGTTAGGGAGATCTCAAGTGTCAAAACAAATTGTCTTGAAGTCAAAAAATCCTCTTGATTTAAAAGAGAGAAGACCAATAGGTTAGTTCAATGGAGTTGCTCAAAGAAGAAAAAAGATTAGTGGAACACAAGGAGTTATCAAGGTTAATAATCACACAAAAGTATAAGTGGATGTTGAATTGTGGTCCAAACACAAACACTAGAGCTAAACTTCTAGGAGTTTAAGCATTGTTAATCTTGACAATCCACTTATACATATATGATCTACAAGTGTTTGAAGACTCCAAGATTATAATAGACTAGTTAAATAAAAAATGTGACCTCTAAATCATGGAATTGGTGTTCTAGAAAAAATGATTAAACTTTCATTAAAAACTTCTCAACCCCCAATTTTTCTCATACCTATAAAACCTTTAACCAAGAAGCAAACAAGCTATCAAAACAAGCTTTGGATCAACCAAAAGGTAGAATCACTTATTTCCATATGGAGGATGGGCTTACCAAGTCAATACTTTTTTTAGGCTTAAATTGGCATCTATTCTACAACAAATTTATGTTTAGTCATGGTACAAGGAGGGGGTTGTCTTTGTTATGTTTAGTCATGGTACGAGGAGGGGGTTGTCTTTGCACAAAGTATAGGGTTGATATTATGTCTTGAGGCTTGGGTAATGGGCTAGTTTTTTTGCTATTAATTCAAGTTGTATCATCCCTCCAATCAGATTCAAATTGGAGAGAACTGTCAAGACTGAATGCTACTACATTGTACTATAAAATGACAAGTGAAATTTTTGAATTGAAAAAAACTACATTGTACTATAAAAAAGCTACTTTTATATTTATAAATATAAGTAAAAAGACTACTTTTATATTTATAAACCTAAGTGAAATTTTTCTGTTGAAAAAACAAAAGCAAGTAATGTGTGACAGGAATTCCACCTTGATAGGTGTTTACACCTACTGACATAATTAATTTAAAATTTTGAGAAAATAATGAAAAAAAAAACAATTAGATGAAAAGACAGAATAAATCTCCACATTCATTACTAAGTATTCTAAATTACAAATGGCAAAGAGATTGAAAAGTGTCCTCGAAGACAAAAAGATAGCGTGGTTGTCGAACACGTTACTCCTCTTGACAGGCCAGAATTGCGGGCTGGACACATCATTCTTTCTCAAACTAAACTTCTCAATCGAAGTTGTCTTTGTCCATAATGGGAATTTGATGTGGCTACATTGCACTTGAAAATTTCGTAATTTTTTGAACCCTAATACGATTTAATCCTGGGAATTCAATGCGACTGCATCGCACGTGAAAATTTCTTAATTTTATGAACCCTAATTTGATTAATTCTCTAAACTGTGATCGCATTACATCAACACGGCGCGCATCAGAGTGGCCCAGCAGAAGCCTGGCGGGCCCATAACCTACAGGTCCCACGATCGAAACCTAGCCCTAATACATTCAGATGCGACTTCTGCTGAAGAGCGAAAGTTCTAGATGCAATTTTCGAGAATTGGAGAGGCCAGGGAAGGAGGGGAAACAAAATTTCAAAGAATAAGCAGATGGTGGTGTGAAAACACACCGTTGGCATTGATAGGTAACAGGCATGATTATGCCCTCTCTCCACGAATGCGGCGAGCGAGCTGGATATCTTTGGGCATGATGGTAACCCTCTTCGCGTGGATCGCGCACAGATTGGTGTCCTCGAACAGCCCAACAAGATACGCCTCTGCCGCTTCTTGCAATGCCGCCACCGCCGACGACTGGAATCTCAAGTCCGTCTTGAAATCCTGGGCGATCTCTCTTACAAGCCGCTGGAAGGGCAGCTTTCTTATGAGAAGCTCAGTGCTCTTCTGGTACTTTCGGATTTCCCGAAGAGCAACAGTGCCGGGCCTGAATCTGTGAGGCTTCTTCACTCCACCCGTCGCCGGTGCAGACTTCCTGGCCGCCTTCGTTGCCAGCTGCTTCCGAGGCGCCTTCCCACCTGTTGATTTACGGGCAGTCTGCTTCGTTCGGGCCATCTCTTCAATCCCTCTCTTTTCTTTTCTGCAGATTCAAAAAACGGAAAGAAACACTCACCAGAATGCAAAGCCACGCCTTTACTCGACCACAGCTCGCCCTTTTATTCAACCGACCCCGCCACTCACCTTCAAAGATTTATGATTCAAATTTGAATGATTGGCGCCAGCAATTCCATCTCATCCTCACCGTCCGATCTTCATTCTAATCGACGGCTCCTCCACCCCACGACGCGGATTGTGCACCTCAACCTCAAGCAAAGAAATTTTGTATGTACAAATCAACAAATCAATTTGGATATTTCCGACGCAAATTGAAAACATGTTTCATGCTGCACATGTAGGGGCTTTGGATTCCCTATATATCGCCTCTACTCAAAAAATTTAAACAGCTACAACAATTCTCTATTGCAAATGTTTCGACTTTGGTTAGTCTTTCCCTGCTACCAAATTAAATTAGCTTATCTTGAGTGACAATTATCAACCTCTAAATGTTTAAAGATAGGTAAAAATGAAGGGGAGAAGGTAAATAGGTAAAAAATTATGATGTATATACTAGGATAGTTGTTAGAAACATGTCTCCTACTGAATTATCACTACTAAATCTTAAAAACAAATAAGAAATGAAATCATTCTCTAACAAACAATGAATATAAGTATAATATTGTATTTTAAGTCTGCCTTATCAATAAAACTCCAATGGTAGATCAGCCAACAAAAATCCCATGACATGAACAAACAAGCAAATAGACAATGAAATTAGCATGGGAATTCATTGTGGCTAGGTAACACTTAAGAAATGTTCGAACCTAATTCGATTTAAGTGAAAAATGCAGTGGAGCAACATGACACAACACATCAGAGTGGCACAACGGAAGCGTGGTGGGCCCATAACCCACAAGTCCAAGGATCAAAACCTCACTCTAATATATTCAAATGAAGCTTCTCTGCAATCATTTTTTTTAGGGTTGTGAATTCCACGTCTACATTTAAACATGGTAAAAGGATTTCAACTTCACGACAATCCTTACAAGTAATAAAAATAAACTTACCAATTTGGCATAGATACTTCTAGAATTGTTTATTTTCATTCTTTGACCTTCAATCTAACCTATGAGCAATACTTTTAAGGTTTTTAATTTGTGTTAGGGACATGCAAATTTGATGCCCAACTATTATTCAATTACCATAGAGTAATACTTTTAAGGTTGATAATTCATGTTAGGTACATGTAAATTTGATGCAAGGACCTATTTAAGATTTCAAGACAAGAAATGAAACTAGAACTTGCTTCCCATTAAAATTATGTAAACTTAAACAAAGGACAAACAATGTGATCTTATGTTGCTTATTAAAATAGGTAGTATGGCGATGTTGGTCGTTAATTTAAAATTCCATTGTCTTGTGATTTTGGTCATATTTCATAGCTATGTGACTTCTATAAGTGTGTTGCTTATATTTGATAAATATGTTATTTGCATCAAATAGCCTTTTTTCTTAATAATCGTGTTGGTTATGGTTGTCTTTTTGTGTTAAAGAGTTTTTGAAGTGTGCATAATGTTTTGTTGGGATCGGTGATAAAGACAATCCAAGTTTCCTAAGGTGAGCATTTTTTATGTATGAAGAAATGTGTTTGGTATTTTATAATTGAATTTTCTAAGTTATCAAGTTTTTTTTCCTAATGTTTTTCCTAACTAAAACAATTGTTTTTCTAATAGCAAAAGGTTGCGCCCGCACCGATGAGCAATATAATACACCAAATTTCCATATACATCCAATAAAAGTTTGTTCTTGATCAAAATCCCATCCTCCTTGTAGAATGATTTGCTAACTAAAGCAATATGTTGATTCAAAGTGATTCTAAATGTGTAGATCCTAACATAGACCCCTAACAGTAAACAAACTTTACCATACATTATAAAATAACACAATTGATAAAGCTTAGGCCTGATGTTCACAGTGATCAGACCGACATTGTCCATGCCCATGTCAGGTAGATTTTGTTGCACAGTTTCTCCCTCCGTATAGGTTACCCAACGGATCGATGAACCCCATATTGAGTCATGTTCCAATAACTCAATAGTTCGTTGGCAGCCAGCCACATGTTCTTCACTCCATGAACCTGTGACATAGCACTCGCGTTCGTGGGATATTAAAGAATACCCCTAATTTCACTAGATATTGATAAATACCACAAAAAATCCTTTTTTTGAACCCCCCCTCCCAAT
>ML783359.1:113100-146119 GCA_009831015.1 Picea engelmannii | reverse complement strand
TTCCCACTTTAATTTCCAATTTTCATGACTCTGAAAAACTCATGGAACCCACAATAAAAGATGCCTCCCCATCCCTTGCATCTTCCTTAGCTCTGATCTACATCGCCATGCTAGAAAAGGATGATTTATTTTCCAAAGACAATATTTATCGGTTCCTCGATTTCCTTTGTAAGTATGGAATTTCACACCCAGAGAATATCCCCTTTTGCTTGTGACCCCAACTCATTACGAATTCATGCATCAAACGAACGAGAACACCCTCTTCTTCCTTCTCCCCCACAATGTCGTTTGGACAACAATTGCAATATCCCTAATTCCCAACCAATCTCCTCAATGTTTCCAATGATCTCTCTACTTTCTTGCAAACAACAAGATAGAACCAAGGTGGACACCCTTCCACCCAATAATGCAACAGAACGGTCGCGCCAATACCACAAATAATCGTGTTGCGAGCAACTGCCCAACATACCAGAAGAGGGTCATCCTCTAATTTTCTCTGTGCCAAAACTCCACCTTAAAATATCGAAGAAGAGCCATCCCACACCATCATATCTAAGATTTTGGCAAGTGAATGAAATTTTCCACCTTCATTAGCAATGAAGCGAAGGGGAGGCTAATTAAGCCTCCCTCGCTACTTCACATAATAGTAGGTACCCTTTGCTTAGAATGTTAATGCGGGTGGGACGGTATATGTGCGTGATTGGGGATTTTCTCAAACTGATATCAATGATTTTTGGTCTAGACGCCATATGGTTTGGCCTTTGAGTGGCAAGTTTTGTTGTAATTGTTTCGTGGTCTCACCAACAGTGGTTGAGGTAGTTGTTCTGGCTCTATTTTTATGAGTGGCAGAGGCATCATAAATCTCGAGTTACTACATTTCCTCCGTCAAATCGACGTGCTCATGGTTGATCCCATCCACTTTGCTAGGTGTGCAAAATGTGGGGTAATGGAATTAGGAAGGGTCATAAGATCTCTCTCTAGTAATTGGAATCCCTCCAACACATAAATGTGCATTTTAACCAAAGCATGGGCACGAAGATGGAGTTTTAAATAGGACAATGAAGTTTTGGAAATGAAAAATGAAGCCCAGAACAAAAGAAATAATAAACTCTCAAAGGATTGGATATGCACTACAATATGATACTTGGTTTCGCTCACAATTCCTAGACCCTTGTGGTCAGTCCCAAAGAGAGTCAAAGAGGACTTTATGCAAGAAACCACGGTGATGAGAAATCTCCAACACAAACACGGAAAGAAGCATCAACAATTTTCCAAAAGGACTAGATGCAATGCAAAAACAATCATGGAAGAATCTCATAGTGGGCACGAACCTTTCTAAGTATCTCTACCTCATCATCCACTTGTATAGCCACAAACTTCACTTTCATAGAAAAATATTCTATTTTACATCAACTATCCCCAAATATCAAATAGAAGAAAAACTTGAAAGGGAATGAGGAAAACCTTGGGGGAAGCCCCTCCCAACATTGGACTTGGAGTTGGAGATGGTGCTCATCGCGATTCCTCTAAACAATAGAAACATCTTACACTTGGAACAACTACTTTTTGCCATGAAATAGGTAGTAGTAAGTCGATGGAAATGAGGATGACGATAATAAATTGAGATTATTTAAATTTTCTTTGACTTAGAATTAATAACATAGAATGGATTTTCTTTAACTTCAATTTTAAGTTTGAAAGGTGATTATTTTTTCAAAATTAGAACATACTTGGTATCTTTCTTTTAAAATCCATATCCTTCAAATATAACAAACTTTAATAAGAAAACATCCCTTAACATCCCTTGTAACTTATAGTATCCCAACATGCATTGTCAAGGTCATATATATATGTCTATATTATTTTTAGTGTTATCAATTAAAGATCGACAATGGACAATCATTAAACCAACTCTATAAGAGGAAATTAAAATTTAAAAAAAAAAAAAAAAAAAAATTAACATTAAAAAGCTTATAATAAATAAATACATGCTGAAATATTTAACACTTTTTTTTTATACAAATTATAAAGTTTATACAAAAAGTAATATTTCATGTATAATGAAAATTTAACTTTACCATACATTAAAAAAATAACACAATTGAGAAATCTTAGGCTCTATGTTCATAGTGGTTTGACCGACATTGTCCATGCTCATGTCAGGTACATGTTGCACAGTTTCTCCCTCCTTATCTATAGTTGATCCAACAAATTGATGAACCCCATCTTGAGTCATGTTCCGATAACTCAATAGTTCGTTGGCATCCAACCATGGCGTCTTCACTTTGTGAACCTGTGACATAGCACCCGCATTAGATGGATATTAAAGAATATGCCTAATTTCATTAGATATTGATAAATACCTCCAAAAATCATTTTGTTGAACCCCCCTCCCAATACATTTTTCCAACAAAAGAAACCCCTATTTTTACTAGATACTCCTTTTTGTAGCCCCCAATACCTATAAACCCCTCGATACTCACATCCCCCCCCAATACCTACAACAAATTGACTCTATTTTTCAAAATTTAAAAACCCCATTTATGAATGAAGCCCATGTGCATCCATCCTAAGATGAATGTTTTCCTACCTTAATTACTGAGTTTCATGACTCTAAAAGACTCATGAATCCCACAATCAAAGTTGTCACCCTCTCTCTCACATCTTCCTGAGCTCTAATCTATGTTGTCATGCTAGAAATGGACGATTTGTTTTCAAAAGACACTATTTATCGGTTCCTACACTGTCTCTCTAAGCCTGTAATTTCACACCCATAGCATCTCCCCTTGCGCTTGTTCCCCCAACTCATTATGATTTATTTCATTAAACCAACAAGAACACCATTTTCTTCCTTCTCCCCTTCAATCTCGTGCCGACAGAGGTTGCAATTTCCCTAATTCCCAACTAGTCTTAATTTTTCCAATGATCTCTCCACTTTCTTGCAAACAACAAGATAGAACCAAGGAACACACCCTTACACCCAATGATGTCATAAAAAGGTCATGCCAACACCACAAAGAACCACGCCCTGAGCAGCTGCCCAACATACCAAAAGAGGGCCATCCTCATATCTTTCATGTTGGTTGTGGAGCCTGATTATCTTCTTGTTTCGTAGGTCTTTGTTTTGAGTCGTGTTTATACCCCATAAACATTGTACACCCCTCCACGTGGGGGGGTTGCAGGGGGGGCCTTTCCCCCCCTGCGAGGTCCATGGGCAAGTAGGCCCCCAAAGGAAAAATTGCCTTGTAAATGTATATTGTAATTTCATAGTATATCTAGACCGTTCATTATAAGGTCACATATATGACGGTAGAAGTTATGTTAGGGTTTTTTTTCCCTAGAAGGAAACCCTCTTCTATGAGAGCATTGTATTGCGGTTGTGTATCATTGTGAATATTATATTCTGAGAGAGGAAATTGTGAGAGAAAGAAGAGGAAGTTACAACGGGTGTGTTGTAGGTTGTATCCCTTCATTTGCTGGATAATAAAAAGGAAGGACCTGACAATTTCTCTGGTGGACGTAGCCCACATTGGGTGAACCGTGTATATCTGTGTCTCTATTGTATTGTGTATCTTCTGTGTTTTATTTCCGCATTTGTTTTTATTTTATTGCTCCGTGATCTTGTTTTTCTAACAACTGGTATCATAGCGAAAGGTAACTCGCAAGAAAATAGGGTTCTTGGTTAGAGTGGGAACAATGGCGAAAGATGGAAAGTTTAGGGTCAAGAAATTTAATGACCAAAAGTACTAGTTATGGAAGATGCAGATGGAAGATTATTTATATCAGAAGGATCTATTCCTACCATTGGGTGGAATAGAAAAGAAGTCGATGGCCATGAAGGACAAAGAATGGGAGGTTCTTGACAAAAAGGCACTATGAACGATACAGTTGAGCCTGGCAGCGTCAGTGGCTCTCAATATTTTGAAAGAAAATACAACGAAGGAGCTAATGGACATATTGGCTAAACTGTATGAAAACCCTTGGCGTCCAATAAGGTATTTCTAATGAAGAGATTATTTAATATGCAGATGTCAGAAGATGGGTTTGTTGCAGATCATTCAAATGAATTTAATATTGTTACTAATCAGCTAAGTTTTGTAAAAGTGGACTTTGATGATGAGGTCAAGGCTCTTCTAATCTTGTTCTCATTGCCAGAAAACTAGAACGACTTGGTCATGGCTATAAGTAACTATGTCTATGGTTCAAACACTTTAAAATTTGATGATGTTATTGGTGTTGTCCTTAGCAAGGAAATGCGACAGAAAAGTACAGGTGAGACATCATGTAATGCATTAAACATGGAGAACAGGGGAAGACAAAAGGATAGAGGAAAGGGCTTAGGGAACCGCGGGAATTCTAGGAAGGGCATATCTAAATCCATACTGGGAAAGATAGAGTGTTGTAATTGTGGGAAGAAAGGACATTTGAAGAAATATTGCATAGCTCCAAAGAAACAAAGAGATGGACAACAAGAGAAAAATCAGGAATCAAATGTAACAGGTGATGTGTTACAAGATGCTTTGATTTTTTCTATAGATAATATTTCTGAGTCTTGGGTAGT
The DNA here is from genome assembly GCA_009831015.1 of Picea engelmannii. NCBI lineage: Eukaryota > Viridiplantae > Streptophyta > Pinopsida > Pinales > Pinaceae > Picea > Picea engelmannii. The sequence goes on along the minus strand of ML783359.1, from coordinate 141,558 downwards.
AGATTCAGGGGATTCATTTCGTGCCACACCCCATAGGAAACATTATCTATATTATGTTCAGGGTGATTTTGGACAGGTTCATTTGGGTGATGATGCACCATGCAAAATTGTTGGAATAGGAAAGGTAAAAATAAAGCAAAGGAATGGAAACCAGTGGTTTTTGAAAGAGGTAAGACATGTTCCAGATCTAAGGAAAAATCTAATTTCAACAAGGCAGTTGGAAAGTGAAGGTTGTATATCCATATTTACAGATAAGGTGTGGAAGGTCACCAAAGGATCGTTGGTGATAACAAAAGGAAAGAAGGTAGGTACATTGTATTTATGTACTGATAATACTGACTCTTTTATCTCTTTAGCTTCTACATGAGTGGATAGAACATTGTGGAAACATAGGCTTGGACACATGAGTGAGAAGGGGATGCAAATACTTCACAAAAGAGATTTGTTTTCAGATCTTAATCAAATTGATTTGGATTTCTGTGAGTATTATGTTTATGGAAAACATAAGAGAGTCATCTTTTTCAGAGTCGGAAAAGAAAAGAAGAGTGAAATGTTAGAGCTTGTGCATACATATGTATGGGGACCAACTCAAGTATCATCTCTTGGTGGATCTCATTATTATGTTACTTTTATTGATGATCCAATTAGAAAAACTCGAGTTTATTGCATTCGACAAAAATATGATGTTTTTGATAGTTTTAAGAAATGGAAAGCTTTGGTTGAGAATGAGACAGGAAAAAGGTTGAAGTGTCTCAGATGAGACAATTGAGGTGAATATTGCAGCAAGGAGTTTGATGATTACTATTCATACCATGGGATTCGTAGATAAAAGAAATTTCTAGGAACACCACAAGAAAATGGTGTGTCAGAAAGGATGAACAAGACAATCATGGAGCGTGCAAGGAGTATGAGATTGCATGTTGGTTTGCCCTTACAGTTCTAGGCAGATGTTGTAGATACAATTGTCTACTTAATAAATAGAGGACCTTCAATCTCTTTGGATGGTGAAATTCTAGAGGAGCCATGGACAGGTAAAAAGGTAAACTATTCTTTTTTGAAGACTTTCGATTGTGAAGCATTTGTCCATATTGATAAAGAAAATAGAACAAAGATCGAGGAAAAATCCAATAAGTGTACCTTTATTGGATATGGTGTTAATGATTTTGGTTATCGCTTATGGGATTATGAAAATCACAAAATCATTAGGAGTAGAGATGTCATATTCAATGAGAAGTTCATGTACAAAGATCAATTGTAGGGAAAGAAATAGGAAAAAGAAAAACCATAATACACAATGCTTGATGAGATCACTGAAAAAGAAATTCCAAAGGTACCAAAAAATAAAAATGTACAACAATAGGAGCAACATGTACCTCAAACTTTTGCAAGTGTTGTTAGAAGATCTACCAGGTTAAGTAGACCCCATGAACGATACTCTCCTTCATTGTATTATCTATTGTTGATTGATTCTGGTGAACTAGAATGTTATGAAGAGACAATGCAGGTAGACACTAAAAAGAAGTGGGAGCAAGGCATGAAAGAGGAAATGGATTCCTTGGTAAATAACCTTGGGATTTGGTTCAATTGCCTATAGGAAAAAGAGAATTGCATAATAAATGGGTTTACAAGTTGAAGGAAGAAGATGGAGGAAAAAAGTGGTATAAGGCTACAAAAGAAATGTATAGATTTTGATGAAATATGTTCTCATGTTGTTAAAATGACTTCAATTAGGAATATTTTAAGTCTTGTGGCAGTGGAAGATTTACATCTTGAACAATTAGATGTAAAAACAATTTTTCTCCTTGTGGATTTGGAGGAAGAGATTTATATGCAACAGCCACAGGGGTATGAGGTCAAAGGGAAGGAAAATTTGGTATGCAGGTTTAAGAAGATCTTGTATGGCCTAAAACAAGCTCCAAGGCAGTGGTGTTTGAAGTTTGACAGGTTTATGATAGAACAAGGTTATAGTAGATGCCATTATGATCACTGTGTTTATTTTAAAAAGATAGAAAATGGAAGCTATATTATCTTGCTATTGTATGTAGATGACATACTTGTTTCAGGGTCTAATATACATGATATAAATGTGCTCAAGAAGAATTTAGCTAATTCATTTGCGATGAAGGATTTGGGTGTTGCAAAGAAGATCCTTGGTATGAAAATAACAAGAGATAGGAAATCGCAATTTGACATTGTCTCAGGGTGAGTACATAGAGAAGGTGTTGGATAAGTTTAGAATGCAGAATGCAAAACCAGTTAGTACACCTTTTGCCAACCATTTCAAATTAACCAAAGAAATGTGTCCCAAGACACAGGAGGAGATAGAATACATGTCCAGGGTCCCTTATTCATCAACAGTTGAAAGCTTGATGTATGTGATGATTTGCACAAGACCAGATATTGCACATGCAGTAGGAGTTGTGAGTAGGTATATAAAAAATCCATGTAAAGAACATTGGGAGGCAGTAAAGTGGATTCTCAGGTATTTGAAAGGTATTGCTACTCATGCATTATGTTTTGGAGTTCAGACATTGTTCTACAGGGATATGTTGATTCATATATGGCAGGTGATAAAGATAGTAGGAGGACCACCACAAGGTATGTTTTTATTGTAGGTGGAACAAAAGTAAGTTGGATTTCTAAACTGCAAAAGGTTGTTGCACTTTCAACAACAGAGGCAAAGTATATTGTTGCTACAGAGGCTAGTAAATAGATGATTTGGTTATAGAGGTTTATGGAGGAATTGGGAAAGAAGAAAGAGAATAATAGGTTGTATTGTGACAGCGAGAGTGCCATTCATCTTGCAAAGAACTCATTGTTCCATTCAAAGACTAACCATATACATCTCAGGTACCATTTCATACGATCCATCTTGGAAAATGGACATTTGAAGTTGGAAAAGATACACACTAGCCAAAATCCTGCAGACATGTTAACAAAGGGAGTAACCAAGGAGAAACTGAGTTCCTGCTCAGTTTCAATTAGTATTCAAGCATGAAGGTGAAGATGAGAAATTTTCCAGGTCCAAGGTGGAGTATAGTCCAACAGGTACAACAACAGTGGAGTTGTTGTGATGAGTCTCCAAGTGGGAGATTGTTGGTTGTGGAGCATGATTATCTTCATGTTTCACAGGTCTTTGTTTTCAGCCATGTTTATACCCCATGAATATTGTACACCCCTCTGTGCAAGGGGGGCTTACCCCCCCTGCGGGGTCCAGGGGAAAGCGAACCCCCGAAGGAAAAATTGTCTTGTAAATGTTTATTGTAATTTCATAGTAAATTTGGACCGTTCATTATAAGGTTGCAGATCTGACGGTAGAATTTGTGTTAGGGTTTTTTTCCCTAGAAGGCAACCCTATTTTATGAGGGAATTGTATTGCGGTTGTGTATCATTGTGACTATTGTATTCTGAGATAAGAGACTGTGAGAGAAATAAAAGGAAGTTACATTGAGTGTGTTATAGGTTGTATCCCTTCATTTGTTGGATAATAAAAAGGAAGGACCTGGTAATTTCTCCGGTGGACGTAGCCCACACTAGGTGAACCACATATATCTGTGTCTTTATTGTATTGTGTATCTTTTGTGTTTTATTTCTGCATTTGTTTTTATTTTATTGTTCCGTGATCCTAGTTTTCTAAAATTTCCTGTGCTAAAACTCCACCTGAAAATATTGAAGAAGAGACAACCCACACCATCATATCTGATACTTTGGCACGGGAATGAAATTTTCCACCTTCATCAACAATGAAGCGAAGGGGAGGCTAATTAAACCTCCCTCGTTGATTCCCATAATAGCAAGTACCCTCTGCAAAGAATGGTAATGTGGGTGGGACAATATATGTGCACAATTTGGGCTTTGCTTGAACTAATATAAATGATTTTTGGTCTCGACGACATATGGTTTGGCCTCTCAATGGCAAGTTTTACTGTAATTGTTTCGTGGTCTGGCCAACAGTTTTCGAGGTAGTTGTTTTGGCTCTATTTTTATGAGTGGCAAAGGCATCATAAATCTTTATTTACTACAAGTCCTCCGCCAAATCGATGTGCTCATGGATTATCCCATCCACTCTAGTAGGTGTACTGCAAACTATGGGGTAATGGATTTATGAAGGCTCATTAGGTATCTCTATAGTTAATTGGAATCCCTCTAACATGTAATTGTGCATTTTAACCAAAGCATGGGCATGCGGCTGGAGTTTCGAATAGGACAAAATGAATTTTTAGAAATGAAAAATGAAGCCCAGAACATAAGAAAAGATAAACTCTCAAAGGATTTGGATATGCACTAAAATATGATACTTGGTTTTGCTCACAACTCCTAGTCTCTTGTGGTCAGTCCCACAAAATCCATAGGCTTAGATTAAAACAGGACTCTATGGGAGAAACTAGGGTGACGAGCAAGCTCCAACACAAACAAGGAAATAATCATCAACAATTTTCCAAAAGGAATAGACACAATGCAAAATCTATCATGGAAGAAGCCCACAGTGGGCATGAACCTTTCTAAATATCCCTACCCCATCATCCACTTGTATAGCAACAAACTTCACTTTTGTAGTCAAATCTTCTATTTTTGTCAAATGGTTTGCATTGATTTGATGTTTATTACAAGATATATTTTACATAAACTATCTCCAATTATCAAATGGAAAAAAATATTGAAAGGGATTGAGGAAAACACTGGGGGAAGCCCCTCCCAACATTGGCCTTGGAGTTGGAGATGGTTTTCATCATGATTCCTCTAAACAATAGAAACATCTTACACTTGGAGCAACTACTTTTTGATATGAAATAGGTAGTAGTAAGTAGATGACAATGAGGATGAATATAACAAATTGAAATTATTTAAACTTCCTTTGACTTATAATTAGTAGTATATAATGAATTTTATTTAACTTCAATGTTAAGTTTGAACGATGATTATTCTATCAAAATTAGAGTATACTTGGTATGGTTCTTTTACAATTCATATCCTTCAAATAGAGAAATCTTTGATAAGAAAATATCCCTAATAACTTGATAGTATTCCAACCTGTATTGTCGAAAGTATATATGTTTATATTAATTTTAATGTTATCAATTAAGGACCCACAGTGAACAATCATTAAAACAATCACATAGAGGAAATTAAGACAAAATAAATTATAAATTTAACATTAAAAAACTTACAATAAATAAATACTTGCAAAAACATTTAACACCTAATTTTTTTATACAAATTCTAAATTTTATAAACTAAATTGTTTGATTTCTTATTTGTTAAATATTATTCATTTTGATAAATGAATTTAAAAACAAAATTTAATTAACTAATCCTTCGGTGATTTAAACCTCAACCAATAAGTTTTACAAATGATTCAAACAAACTATAGTGATTTAAACTTCAACCAAGAAGTTTTACAGCTGATTCAAGGAAAATATCTTAATTATGTGTCTCTCCCAACATTAGCCTTGGAGTTGGAGATGATGCTCATCATGATTCCTCTAAAAAAATAGAAACATTTTACACTTAGGAACAACTACTTTTTGTCATGAAAAAAGTAGTAGTAAGTTAATGGCAATGAGGATGACCATAATAAATTGAGATTATTTAACTTTTCTTTAACTTAAAATTAATAACACAGAATGAATTTTCTTTAACTTCAATGTTAAGTTTAAAAGGTAATTATTCTATCAAAATTAAAATTAAAGCATAAATTTGGTATAGTTCTTTTAAAATTCACATCCACAAACTTTAATAAGAAAATATCCCTTGTAACTTATAATATCCCAACCTGAATTATCATGGTTATATATATGTTTATATTATTTTTAAGGTTATCAATTAAAGATCCAATCATTAAAACTCTTCTATAAGAGGAAATGAAGACAAAATAAATTACAAATTTAACATTAAAAAACTTATAATAAATAAATACATGGAAAAATATTTAACACTTTTTTTTTATATACAAATTCTAAAGTTTATATAAAAAGTAAAATTTTAAAATTTATACAAAAAGTAATATAAAAGTAATATTGTATGTATAATGAAATTTTTTTTTTTTTTTTTTAAATATAATTTGTGAAGTTTATGTTGTATGTATGGGAAAATATGTTATTAATTTTGTTTTGCAATTTGATATAAGTTAAATTTGATCTAAATTATATTTAGGGGAAATTTGTTTGATTTCTTATTTATTAAATATTGTTCATTTTGATAAATAAATTTGGAAACAAAATTTAATTAACTAAGGTGTATAGCTTAGTGATTTAAGTTTCACGAGAGAAGTTGTACAAATGATTCAAACAAACTTTCTTAATTATGTGTCTTTCACTTAATGTCTTGAACAAGGTATAAACATTCTCCACAAAAAATGAATAATATCCATTTATTAAGGCCACATTTATTTTTGATAAAAAGTGCTTGCAAAACCCAATTGGTTACAGTTTTTAAAGAAACCTTAGTGTTTAAAATACATTACCATTTAATTATGTGAAAAACCAACACATTATTTTGTTTCACCAATTCTTAAATATCTACATCGTTGTTTGTAATTACGCCTAGCGGCATATATTTATTGGAAATGGGCATATTTAATAGGGTTTTAATCCTTAATTCATTTTATATGGACAAGATCAAATGTAGATAGAATATTCTTCGTCGTCACAATAAAATAATGGTTGTGATTTCACCCATTAATTTCCTCACTGTTATAAAGGCATCCGTTTATATGTTTACTTTTTTACATTTACTTAATCATATTTAAAAATTATTGTGGTAGCTAACTGATTTCCATGTCTGGGTAATTAACAAATATTAAGGTTTTTGCACAAAGTGATATGAAGCTCAATCGTTTCATATTTACCAATTTACTAGTGTCATGTAATGTCATGCACCATTTATCTTGGTGGCCTTTCATATAATGTCGCGCAACATTTATCTTGGCTCCCTTTCATATTTACCAATTTGCGATTGCTTGGGGGCGTTTCATTTTATGGCCGCCTTTCTTTGATGTTCCATTAGACATAGTAGTGGACTGTGTGAGCTGTGAAGCGTGGCGAGCCGACTCTGAAGCATGGCTGGCATTTCATTTTATTTTTTTAATGAATGTGGCACGCGTCTCAAATTAATTCTACTTCAATGGTCGAGTTTCTATCCTCTCTATATATAATTATTTAATCATAAGCATGGGATGTAAAGGATTGTTATTTATGGTATTGAGATGCATTTCGTATATGAGAGATAAAATGTGAGGCTTGCATTGGAGAACGAGGACAGGTGCAAGCTGAGTGTGCCTTTCTGGCCTCACTTACAATGAGTACTTGGGCCTTGCATGTGCTCCCCTTCTACAACATGGATCGCACAACAATATTACAAGTTCTTCATGTCATTTCTTGTACATATTTTTAGTATTGGGTGAAATAGAGAACACAATTAGAAATTCTTCTTCAATTTCAATGTTTTCATGTGTTTTTGTTTTATTTAATATGTTTAGAGCTACTTGCTTCCAATTTTTGAATTATTTTGTTTGCTCAGTATCTTAAACCAAAATTTGTGTGGATGATAGTTGATGGAGAATAACTTCGTTTAGTTTCTCTCTATGTTATCCACTCACAGAACTAACTTTTTCTCTCTTTACAGGAAAAAAAAATGAGCAGTGTAGGATCAACTATGTATCATCTTAGTTATTTCCATGTCAATTAGACAACTAGAGGTTATCAAGAACACTCGGTTCAACAAGCATGCACATGCTTGGCTAGGGAAAGAACCCTAGCTGCTAGGTTTTGACATTGGGAAGGAATGTGCAGAGATTTTAAAAAGCCGTCAAGAAATCCCAATTTGATGGCGACATCTATCCATCAGGTTATGTGATCCCATTATGGTATTTTTAGTTAATATTTATTCATGCTTACCATCACTTTGCCGAGAAAATGAGCAACATATTCTTATTGTCTACATTGTTTTAAATGTATGAACATTGTATTAAAAGAAATTATCCCTTTCACACAGTGCTCATATTTCTCAATGTAATGATTTATTTTTGTTTGTTAGGTGTAATGATATGAATATATTTTGAAAAAATTTGGTTTCTCCATAGCGATTCATTTTAAGAACAAATTTTATCTTATCCCAATTTGTATAAGTATGAGAGAGCCGTGAAACAACTGATACATCTTAGCAATGTTGATAGCCAAAATAATTTCAAGCGTTTCGTCAAAGAACTAATGAAATTAGCAAATCATTAAGGGGTGAAAAGTAATTTACCCAAGCTTAATGCATCTTCCCATTTTAAATCTCAGAAAGAAAGTCTACTACATTTACTGATTATACTTTTCCATGCATGGTTTGATAGGTACTGATAATCTTTCCATTTAGCATTTACATGAAGGCATTTAGCATAAATGCATGCAAGAACAAACATAAGGTATTACCCTATAATAAACATATGGAATTAGGGTAATATTAGGGTTATTGCTATTATAGTTAGGGCTATTTGTATTTAGGTTTAGGCGTACACCTATTGGAAAAGAGCACATTTAATAATAGTTAGGGTTCTCATTGTACAGTTCTAACTTTAAATAATTAGGTTTCTAAGTTTACTATTCTCAGCTGGATAATTAGGGTTCTTACATAATTATGGTTCTCAATTCAAGGTTCTTAAATAAATAATTAGGGTTCTCACTTTATGATATAAGGTTCCCAAAACTATTCTTAGATAATTAGGGTTTCCAGTTTATTATTCTTAGATTTACATAATTAGGGTTCTTAATTTTAAGGTTTAAGGTTCTTAGATAATTAAGGTAATTAGGGTTATGTGTTTACATAATTAGATTCACTGATTCTGGTTCTTGGATAATTAGGATTCTTAGTTTACATAAATAAATTCACTTAGAAGATTGAAAATATTTTTTATATAATATGAATTTATATATATATAATATTTAGTTTGGAGCTATATTCTAAGTTTAGATAATTAGGGTTCTAAGTTTAATGGTTAAATTTCTTAGACAAATAGGGTTCTCACTTTACATAATTAGATCCCTAATTACGGTTTAGTCTCGTTATTGTTCTTAGATCATGTATAGTTTAAGGTTCAAATGTGTAACTTCACCCAAAATTGTAAGGCTCAAATGTGCAACTTCTATTTATTGTAATGTATAGTTTTATTTAAATTGCATTATTATTTCACAAATCAATTTGAATGAACTTATGTATGTTCCAAATATTATATTAAGGTTAGGGTTTGTATTAAATATGATCTAAATTTAATAAATGTTAAGTTAGATGGCCAATTTAGAACACTTGAAAAATGATCTAAATTGCCTATTGACGTTCATCAACCACCTATTGTGGTTGTGGTTGCCATATGCATATCCAAGCATGTACATATGCACAATGAACATCTATATGAACCAAGCATTCACTATCATCATGCCTACTAATGCATATGTAGTCTAACTTCATGGCAATATGTGTCATGCACTCTAGTGCATTTATGTTTCAATTCACTTATTTGTTTATTTATTTATTTTGTAGTTGGTTTTCCTTGAATTTGTTTATATCCTTGTTTCCATGTGTGTTCTCATTCTTCTCATCATCACTATTGTTCCATCATCTAAACACTTTCCAGCCAAGTTCCACTTTTCCATTCTGCAATCCAACCAATGTGTTCTTATTGGGAACAATTTCTCTTAGGAAGTCATATCCAAAATTTACCTTTATGAAACATTCTAGAACCTTGTTATGGAGTAGCTTAGAACATTCCATCACTTTACTACCACAACATTCTTGACTCAAATGTTGTTACTCCAGGTTGTCCATTAGGTTAATTCATTAACATTTCCCTGTGAAACCATACTTTTCACACTTAATACCATTCCCAATGGAAGTCTATTTTCATCCAATGACACTTTTTGAGTGAAAGAGCATTCATTTTTCTATCTCCAATTTCTCTACATTGGCATCCTGCTTCCACTGTGAACTCTGATATCATAAGTGGATTTCTTTCACTAATTACTTTTAGACAAGTATCTAAGTCATATCTAAAAAATCCTTCCCTGGAACTCCTATGCTTGACACAGAGATTATTCACACACAACCTCTTAAGCTCTTTGTTTTCTTCCACATCAAGCTTGCAACTATCTACACATCTCTACCTTCAAGGCTATGGAGCCTTACTTTTCCTTTATATTCCCATCAATGATATTATTAACCTGCTAGATTCATATCCTATGTGAGGATTCTTTCCTTTGTGTAGTAGCTAAATAATAATCCCTTTATTATTCTCTTCTCGAGTTCTTTATCCACTTTTCATTGCTTTCTTTGTAGCTCTTTATTGCCTCATCCAACTTTTGTAAGTTTTTCCATGCTTTAATGACTCTAATATATGATCCTATTCTTGAATTGATCTGATTATACCTCTAATTCTGCAAAATATGCAAGCAACCATTTTGTTAGAATTATACATATCATAAAAATTTGTTAATTAAATTTACATGTACTTTTTTTGCTCAGTTCATGAAGAATTATATCACAATTATCCAAATTATAACAATTCCAGGTCATTCTCCTATGAATCATATTTCCAACGAATATACTCTTTCCCTGATCCGATTTCTGAGCTAAAAGTTATGGCTTCCTGAAAAAGCCACTTTCACCCCATTTTTGCATTTTCTTTACTGGTGAAATTTTATTGAAATTCCAACTTCAGTCAATTACAAAAGAAAATATGTCAAGAACTAGAGAAACTTTTATATGAGGAATATATAATTAAAATGACGGGGAATTCAAAAAAATAATCATATTTTCAATCTAATGCTCTAGTAAAAAACTACATCAAACTGGAAATGATAACTTTGCCCTTTTTTCACCTCTTCAGAATTTTTAGCAAAATTGGCTATCTTTGAATCTGTGCACTTCTGGAAAATTTTCACTGAACCAAAGTTGTTTTTATTGATGAATAAATAAATTTCTGAGTAAATAAAATTTTTTAGTTTTGTGATCTGAGGTCACTTTTCTTCCTCCGAAAATCTCAAAAATCCCAAAAAAGTGGCCTAGAATATTGGACTTTGGCTTATTTCAGCATCTTCATTCCAATCCCCTTAGGATTTATTCAATTCGTTCGTGGGTTATTTATGTGTCTTCTTTTTGGACACTTTCAGTGAATTTCATATTAATCTGGACCTCTGCCAATGATCTGGACCTAGATCTCTAAAGACCACCATTTCACTATTTTTGATAAATCCAAGCATAAATGAGCAATGACCCTCTCTGTAACTTCCTAGAACTCATCTCTACGGAAAAAAACCCATAACTTTCATTCAAATCTAACTTAATATGCTTATGTTATGGACAAAATAAGAAAATTTGCGTCGTCGATCTTAAGATCAGAATAAATCTGGACTGTTCGTTGGAGGTTCCCATTCGGACTGCTGAAGAAACGAGCCCAAAAGAAACTCTGAAAAGAGGGTATCAAAGAATATTCATTTTTTGATACCATCGGAGCTTTACATTCGAAGCTCACAAAACTAGGTAAGTTTCACTGCTCTGACCCTAGGGTATCGAAGAATATTCCATTTCGATTCCATCGAAACTGGTCACTAGGGGTTCCAAAAATTAGGTAATTTTTGCCACTCCGACCAAAGGGTATCGAGGAATATTCCCTCTCGATACCTTTAGAAATTTTCCTTCGGAGTTCAGAAGGTCGATGAAGTTTCACTACTCTGACCAGAGAGTATCAAAGAATATTCCATTTTGATACCTAAACACTTGGAGTTGAAAAGGTTAGGCAATCGTTGGCACTCCAACCAGAAGGGTATCGATGAATATTCTCGATCGATACCTTATCATTCGGAGTTGAAAATATTAGGAAATATGCGTCGCTCCGACCAGAAGGGTATCGAAGAATATTCCCTTTCGATACCTGAACACTCAGAGTTGAAAAGATTAGACAATATTTGACACTTCGACAATAAGGGTATCGAAGAATATTCTTGATCGATACCTTATCACTCAGAGTTGAAAATATTAGGCAATCTTCATCGCTTCAACCAGAGAGTATTGAATAATATTCCCTTCTCAATACGATCAGAACTCTTCTGAACGAGATCTTAAGAAAAGTATTTTTTGAAGGCACATCTCAACAAGATATGACGACTGAGAATGATCCCAATTGATCTAATAGCGCTCGTTCTTTCGGGATCCTACTATTGGATTCTCTTCATGCCCGACTCTAAAGTCCTTCTTACACTTCCTTTCCTGAAGGCCTATCAGGAACGCCTTTCTCAAACCTCTAAGATTGAATCTTGACCGTCAATTCCTCTAACTTCCCAAATGACCGAAAATGAAGGCGGACCATCGATTTATCTCATTTCTCAAACCCCCTAAATGAATCTCGTCCGTCAAGCTAGTAACTTTGTCAAACTTCGAAAACATTAAGATTTTTAAATTTTTAAAGAATAAATTTGGGTCGTTAATCGCAAGATCGGACACGATCTCGGTCGTTGATTCTCTGAAAGGTTCCCCGAGCTACCGCAACCATTCAAATTACAATTTTTTTCAATCTTCCAAGTCAAATTCAACTCTGTAACACCATAGATCGAATCCATTAAACTTATCAAACAATCTGAATCATTTAAACACGGATTTGCTAGCGAATTTGGGGATTTCACTCTAATTTTTCTACCATTTTCCCCAAAATTCGTACCAATTGAATCTATAACAATGAATCTTTCCGATTAACACCCATTTCGGCGCATACAAGTCCAGTGTTTCAACGAGAAGCTATGCTATCAATATATAACATACCCAGCCACCCATAGGCTAGCCACATTACTTCCAAAATTCACTTCTGAACCGATTTCGAATTCTAATAATAATTAATCTAAAATCAAGCATGAAATACTTGCATACATTAATCAAGATACATGCTACAACATAAAAGAAATAAATAGTGTGTCATGCACAACAAATCACCAGCAAGCATGCACACAGAAATACATCTCAAAGATAATTAAATACACAACAGAAAATACATTGTACAGAAAACACACACAGAGCACTTATCTTTGCAAGTAAACATTCACCAACTGGCTGCAGACCAAGGATGTTCCTCCCAACCATAGACATTGTTCTTCATGTACTCTCAATAGCAGGTCACCCCTGAGACAGAGCTATGAATCCAAAAGGACGGGTCCTAGGCCAAATCTAAAACACACAACAATTGGCTAACTAGCTCTCAGGTTTCCCAACCACACAACAAATCTGAATTTCTAGCTCTCTTTCCCCCTCAGCCTGCAAAACCCAAAGAAATGAACACCTTTATCTATCATGTAGTCCCTTGGGCCGTTCTATTTCTCTCTAGGGATCCAGTGCTACTAGTCAGGAAATATCCCTACTGGAAACTCCAAGGATTATCAGTTGTGGATAGTTCTTTCCAAACTACCATCAATCTCATGCACACAAGCATTCATTCCCTCTTTGAATGATCAATAATTTATTACATCCATATAGCAATGGCTCTCCTCCTCTAGCGATTCGTTTCCATACTCCCCCCCCCCAAGAGCACATGAATTCACGAAGAGTTAAATGGGGAATTCTAAATTGAAATGATTAAACAAGAGCAACCCCCAAACAACTCATGGACACGGTTTATATAATTACATGAAAACAAGAACTGCATGGCCTTCCTCCCAAGAAGCTCATGTAACCCCTTTTCTCCATAAAATCAATTATGAGTAAATAAAATATAATAAAAATACGTATCCCCTTAAGCCCCCTCTCTCGTGGAATCACAGCCCCCTATCTCTTTTGTCCTTGTCTGTCTGGCAACTGGCAATATATTTTATTAATATATATAGATGTATTACATTTCTAGGCACTATGCCTCATTTCCAACTTTACCGGCTCCCCGACCTAAGTTATAATTACATACTACATTCTAGTTCATAACGGTTAAAATCGAGGTGTTACAGGGATGTTATGCCTTCTCCCCCGCAAATTTGTTCCTACAACAGTGAAAATTCCCCCAATTCCCAACCAATCTCATCAATTTCTCCAAGGGTCTCTCCGCTTTCTTGTAACCAACAAGACAGAACCAAGGCAGACACCTTTCCACCCAATAATGCCATAGAACAGGCCCGCCAACACCACGAAAGAACCGTGCCCCGAGCAGCTACCCAAGACTCAAGAAGAGGGTCATCCTCAGATTTTCCCTGTGCCAAAACTCCACATGAAAATATCTAAAAAGAGCCAGCCCAGGCCATCATATTTTAGATTATTGCATGGGAATGAAATTTTCCACCTTCATCAACAATGAAGCGAAGGGGAGGCTGATTAAAACTCTCTCATTGCTTCCCATAACAACGAGTACCCTTTATTGAGAATGTTAATGTAGGTGGGACAATATATGTGTGCGATTGGGGATTTTCTCAAACTAATATCAAATATGTTTGGTCCAGACGACATATGGTTTGGCCTCTCATAGGCAAGTTTCGTTGTAATCGTTTTGTGGTCTGGTCAGTAGTGGTCAAGTTAGTTGTTTCTACTATGTACATATTAGTAGCACAAGGATCATAAATCTTGAGTTACTAAAGGTCCTCCTCCAAATCGACATGCTCATGGATGATCCCATCCACTATGGTAGGTGTGCAAACTGTGGAGTAGTGGAATTACGAAGGGTCATAAGGTCGCTCTCTAGTTGATTGGAATCCCTCCAGGACATAACTATGCATTTAAACCCCAAAGCATGGACATGCAGATGGAGGCTCTATTAGGACAAAATGGAATTCTGGAAATGAAAATTGAAGCCCAGAACAGAAGAATATATAAACTCTCAAAGGATTTGTATATGCACTACAATATGATACTTGGTTTTGCTCACAACTCCTAGTCTCTTGTGGTTAATCCCCCAGACTCCATAGGCTCGGTCAAACATGACTATATGGACGAAACCACGGTGACCAACAAGATCCAACACAAACAAGGGAAAAAGAATCATCAAATTGCCGAAAGGACCTGATGTAATGCAAAAGCAATCATGGAAGAAGCCCAAAGTGGGCACGAACCTTTATAAATATCCTTACCTCATCATCCACTTCTATAGCCACAAACTTCATTTTCGTAGCCAAATCTTCTATTTTTTTCGAATGCTTTGCATTGATTCAATGTTTATTACAAGATACATTTTACATCAACTATCCCCAAGTATCAAATGGAAGAAAAACTTGGAAGGGGATGAGGAAAACCTTGGGGGAAGCCCTTCCCAAAATTGGCCGAGTTGGATATGGTGCTCATCATGATTCCTCTAAACAATAGAAACATATTACACTTGGAACAACTACTTTTTTCCATGAAATAGGTAGTATTAAGTCAATGGCAATTAGGATGACAATAATAAATTGAGAATATTCAAATTTTCTTTGACTTAGAATTAATAACATAGAATGAATTTTCTTTAACTTCAATGTTAAGTTTGAAAGGTGATTATTCTATCAAAATTAGAGTATACTTAGTATAGTTCTTTTAAAATTCATATCCTTGAAATAGATCAAACTTTAATAAGAAAATATACATATTCCAACATGACTATGAACAATCATTAAACCAATCCCACTAGAGGAAATGAAGACAAATTAATTACAAATCTCACAATAAAAAAATACATGCAAAAACATTTAATATTTATATTTTTTATACAAATTCTAAATTTTATATAAAAATAATAATATTGCATGTATAATGAAAATTTAATTTGTTTGAAAAATATAATTTGTAGCATTACTTTTGTGTGGGAAAATATGTTTCCCAATTTGATGTAATATATATTTATACGTAAACTTGTTTAATTTCTTATTTATTAAATATTGTTCATTTTGATAAATGAATATGAAAACAAAATTTAATTAACCAACTTATATAATCCAGTAATTTAATCTTCATTCAAGAAGTTCTACAAATAATTCAAGCAAACTCTCTTAAGTATGTTTCTTTCCCTTAATGTCCTTAACAATGTATAACCCTCGCTTAATTTATTTACCAAATTAAAAACTATAATGAGCACCAACAAATTTATACTAAATACCATCATCTATAAAATACACAAGATATACATATATATTTAAACATTCTCCACTAAAAAAATTCCCCAAAAAATTATAAATTCAAAGAACATTTTTTTTTTTTTAAATTTAAATACACACGTGACATGTCATTCTCTTAAAAAAATCTAAATAACCCATGAAAAATGTTTAAGTGAATAATAATTACATTTATTTTCTATAAAAACCCCAAAACTCAATTGGTTACGGTGTTAAAAGAAGTCTCAAAAACCAAGAAATTATACCATAATCACTCGCATAAAAAGGCAAGAAAACCCCAATATACTTGTTCTGAATATCAAAATTACTCTTTTTGTTTTTACAAACAAAAAATTTAAGATGTAAATACTAGGAGAGTTGTTACTAGAAGCATGTTTCCCACTGAATTATCACTCCCTAATCTTAAAAATAAATAAGAAATGAAATCACTCTCCAACAATGAATATATAAGAATAACATTGCATTTCAAGTTTGTCTGGGCAATAAAACTCCAGTGGTGGAACAACCAATGAAAATCCTAGGCCGCCAACAAAAAAACATACACAAAATGAAATTAGCGTGAGAATTCATTCTGGTTGCGTAGCACTTGAAGAAATTTTATACCCTAATTTGAATTAAGCCAAAAAGCCAGTGGAGTAACATTACACGGCCCATCAAAGTGGCACAGCGGAAGCATGGAGGGCCCATAACCCACAGGTACGAGGATTGAAACCTTGCTCTGATATATATTTAGATGAATCTTCTTGGCAATCATTTTTTTAGGGGTGTGAATTCCACATCTACATTGAAACATAGGAAAAGGATTTGAAATTCAGTTATTCTTACACGTAAAAAAAAAGAGAGTAAATAAAAGTGTAATGCACTTCCCTCCCCCTTAAATTTTAAATTATGAAAACTTACTAGGACTTGTTAAAAAAAAAGCAGTCCTCATCAATAAATAAGTATAATATTGTATTTGTAAATCTACGTCATCAATAAAACTCCAGTGCTAGAACAACCGATGAAAATCCCAGGCCTCGAATCGATGAAAATCCCATGCCTCAAACAAATAAGCAATCAAACAATGGAGTTACTCTATGAATTCGTTGTGGCTACGAAGCACTTGAAGAAACGTGTGACCCTAATTTGACTTGAGAAACATTAATCAGTGGAGTTAGAAATCCTTGTAGTCCCATAACTCAGAGGTCCCAAGTGGGACCGTCTTTAGGATGGCTTCATTCAAGAGGAAACTCGAAGAGGCTATGTGCATGGGAGTTCATCTATAGGTAATGAAGAGGAGAATGTGGCACTTGCAGCTAAAGACAAGAACAAGTCCAAGCAAGGTTCCAAGTGAGGGAACAAGGAGAAAGGTGAAGGGAAGACATGCATGAGAAAATTCAAGTGCTTTGCATGTCACAATTTTGGACACTATGTTGGACAATGTCCTAACAAGAAGAAGAAGTAGGTTGCAGCTTCAACTGATGTGGAGGAGTTTTTCCACGGGTTCGAGAAGGAGTATTCATTGTTGGTGTGCCTTTCCTCTAGAGTATCATCTACCAATATTTTGTACATTGATAGTGGTGCCTCCCGCCATATGACAAGTGTTCGTGAGTACTTCATTGATCTTACATAGATTGGAGATCTTGAGGTGGTGCTTGGAGATGATTCAGTGGTCAAGGCATTTGGTAGTGGGACAATATCATTTCAGAGGGAGTCTCTACCTCCCATGTTGTTGAGGGATGTCCTATATGTTCCAGGCTTGAAGAATAACTTGGTGTCAGTTTCCATTATTAAGGATAGGGGATATGAGGTATTGTTCTGTGATGGGAATGTTCTCTTGTATCCTAAGGGATCCAGTATCACTTTATCCAAAGTGATTGGGATCCAGCATGAGAAGTTGTACAAGCTCATGTTTCATCCTGCTAGAGTAGTGATGCATAGTACCAACAACAATGACCTTTGTGATTTATGGCATAGGAGGATGGCCCATTTGCACCATGGGGCTTTGAGAATCTTGAGATAGATTGTGACCGGAGTGTCAGAGTTCAGTATAGAGCACCAGGAGGTGTGCAAGGGGTGTGCTCTTTTGAAGTACACCAATATTTCTTTTTCAAGCGATAACAACATAGTAGCAGGTATTCTTGATCTAATTCATATTGATGTATGTGGCCCTATGTCTTCTACCTCTTTGACTGGTTTTTTGGTATTATGTCACTTTCATTGATTAATTCTCTCGAAAGTCTTGGATTTTCTTCATGACGACCAAAGGACAGGTTATTCAACAGTTCCAAGAGTTCAAATCTCTCGTGGAGAACCAAATTGGGAAGAAGATCAAAGTGTTGATATATGATAATGGGGGTGAGTATACCTCTAATGAGTTCAATGACTATTGTGTTAGAGAGGGTATTAAGAGAGAAGTGACAGTTCCTTACGACCCACATCAGAATGGGGTTGCTGAGAGGAAGAACAGGGCTATTATTGGGGCTGCGAGAGCCATGTTACATGATCAAGGGTTACCACTTTTTCTTTGGGTTGAGGCTTGCAACATTGTGGATTATCTACATAATCGGAGTCCACGTAGAGTCTTGGGGAATAAGACTCCTGAGAAGGCTTTCTCTCAAAATAATCCTGAGGTGGGGCACTTTAGGATCTTTGGGTGCCTTATTTACATGTCCCTTCAGAGAAGAGGACAAAGCTAGATCCCACAACAGAGAAGGGCATCTTTCTTGGGTATAGCGAGACCTCGAAGTCTTTCTACATATACATACCCTCTTTGAGAAAGACAATTGTGCGACGGGATGTGAGATTTGAGGAGAATATAGCCTTCCAGAGATCACGAGATATGGAGCAGAGGGAGAAGTCGGCTCCTCAAACTCAGGCGAGTCCTTCACAGAGCATAGTGACATAGAGTTCAAGACGACCTGTTTCAGGGACTACTATTCCATAGGTGACAGGGTCACAGGTTATTGGTCCTCATGTTGTTGGTTCATAGACTACCTCAGGATCATCTTCAGGTACACAATCTTCAGGTGGTGGGATTGAGGAGGAGTCCCCTCCATATGGTGCTACTTCAAAGAAGAGGAAGCCCAAGTGGCTTCAGGACACTTTGAAGGAAGCACAAAGTTTAGTGGGGAATCCCAAGTAGGCTGTGAGGGAGATTAAACCTCCTGAGAGGTTTTTCAGCTATCTTGTGATGGTGAGCAGCATTAGAGAGTTTGAGCCTTCCACTTTTAAGGAGGTAACATGTCAACAGATCTGGAAGGATGCCATGATGGAAGAGTATAGTTCCATCATGAAGAATGATGTTTGGGAGGTGATTCTGAGACCTGAGGGGAAGTCAGTGGTGACTTCCATGTGTCTCTACAAGATCAATTATGTTGTTGATGGTAGCATTGAGAAGTTCAAAGTGTGATTTGTGGCTCAGGGGTTCTCACAGGTAGAGGGAGTTGACTATGATGAGACCTTTACTCTAGTTTCCATATATACCTCAATCAGGGTAGTGATCTCCATTGCAGCAGAGATGGGTTGGAAGATCCATCATATGGATGTGAAGACCGCATTTCTAAATGGTCTCATAGAGGAGGAGGTGTACATTGAGCCGCCTCGGGGATTTGAGGTGCATGGGAGAGATTCTCATGTGTGCAAACTGAAGAAGGAGTTGTATGGGCTGAAGCAAGCTCCTAGAGCTTGATATTCCAAGATATATACATACTTGCAGCAGATGGGTTTCGAGAAGAGTGAGGCAGATCTCAAATTATATTACATTGTGGTTGGATAGGATCCTCTCATTCTTGTGTTATATGTGGATTATCTCTTCATTATAGGGGATGAGAGACTCATAGTTGGTTGCAAGGAGAGCCTTGCTTTAGAGTTCGAAATTGAAGGTTTGTCAGGAGCCTGGACACATCTTTTTGGGACAGGGAAAATATGATGTTGATATTCTAAGGAAATTTTAGATGGAGGATTGTAGGCCCATGTCCACTCCTATGATAACCAAATGGAAGAAGCTTCATTCTTCGGAGTCAGAGTTGGTTGATCCCATGTCGTATCGTTAGTTGATTGGTTCGTTGATGTATCTGGTCAACACCAAACTAGATATATGTTTTTTTGTAAACTCACTGTTAGAAAAACGGGACCGTGGAGCAATAAATAAAACAAATGCGGAAACAAAACACAGTAGATACACAATACAATAGACACAGATTTACGTGGTTCACCCAGTGTGGGCTACATCCACCAGAGAAATTACCAGGTCCTTCCTTTATTATTATCCAGCATATGAAAAGATACAACCTACAACAAACCCGTTGTAACTTCCTCTTCTTTCTCTCACAGTCTCCTATCTCAGAATACAATATTCACCATCAAACATAGCTATAATACATTTCCCTCATAAAAGAGGGTTTCCTTCTAGGGCAAAAACCCTAACATAATTTCTACCGTTAGATCTGCGAACTTATAATGAACGGTCTAGATTTACAATGAAATTACAATATACATTTACAAGGCAATTTTTGCTTTGGGGGCTTCGCCCTCGAACCCTCACTTGCCCCCAGCTGGGGGGATAGCCCCTTCGGACCCCGCAAAGGGGGTACCCCCCCTTTGCACTCCCCTGCGTGGAAGAGTGTACATACTCCTAGGGTTTAAATACTTCATGGGGTATAAACACGGTTGAAAGTAAAAGACCTCTGAATCAGGAATATAATCAGGCTCCACAACCAACACTCACTTACTCAGTTCATGGTGGAGCCTCGGAGAGTACACTAGGTGGCAGAAAAACATGTGCTCAGGTACCTTATGGGTACGTTGGATTATGGATTGAACTATGAGAGAGGGGATGGAGTTATAGTGATTGGCTACATTGATTCAGATTGGATAGGATTTTCCAGTGACAGGAAGAGTACCTTAGGTTGTTGCTTTGGATTGGGCTCAGCAGTGGTGTCTTGGTTCAGTCAAAAGCAAAAGTTGGTGGCTTTGATTTCTGCAGAAGCTGAGTATATGGCAACCAATTAGAATAGTTGTGAGGCCATTTGGCTTCACAAGTTATTGGTTGGGATATTTGGTGTGCAGATGAGGCCCACGGTCATCTATTGTGACAATCAGAGTTGCATCAAACTCTCTGAGAATCGAGTTTTTCAGTCTAGGTCTAAGCACATCAATATTAGATGTCACTTCATTCAGGATTATGTTCAGAGAGGAGCAGTTGAGATACAATATATCTCCACATATGAGAAGGTGGCGGACATCCTCACAAAATCTTTAGGGAGAGGGAAGTTTGAGCTTTTCAGAGATAAGCTTGGGGTGGTGAGGAACACTTTCCTCAGTAAGACAGAGTGTTGAATTAAATTAATAAAGTACCAAGGACAAGTGTTTCTCGTCACTTAGGCACCTAGGGGTGAGAAAGTGTCCAATGTGGTCCCTAGTGCATTAATTTCATGAGATATGAAATTAAATGAGACTTTATGAAAGTGAAATGAAATGGGTGAGTGAAAAGTCAATTCATCTCAACCATCAATCTAATCTATCCTCCGCCATTAGATTAGTTGTCTCTTCACCTTCCCTCATGAGGTTGAATTAGGGAAAGGGCGCCCCATTCACTTGGTATTCTTCTTCATGCGATTTCGAGAGAGAAAGCAAGAAAGAGTCGAGATGAGAAAGAACAGGGTGTGTTGCATCAGAGTTACAACAAGAGTTGCAACAGAGTTACAACATGTTTCAGCAGAGTAACAGAGTAATAGAAAGTGGAGTAACAGTACAGAATTTGAAGGAGAAAGTTCAGTGAGTACTGGGTCATACTGTACAAATTCTGAGTAGATCGTACAACAGAAAGTTGCCACAAAAATAGAGGAGGCTAGCTGCACGTTTTATGGGTGTGTTTGGCACAGAAATCGAGGAATCCTGCTGCCATTAATTTTTGGAAATCAACAATAGTAGACAGACATGATTTTTTAGACGGTCATACCACAATAAATGCAATGACCGCCATACAGGGTATGGATTTCTTTGCATGGAAATCGAGGAGTTGTTTAGCATACATTTTGAGGCTATGTGTAGGCATAGAAATCGAGATAAGTCTGTGTATTAATTTTTGAAGAAGATTGTTGTAAGAAACTCTTTCTCAGAGCTCTACAAATAATAAAAAACCCCTCTCTTACTGGTTTTCCCCTTGTGGGATTTTCTAGGGTCAAAGTTAGACCAAAAATCTCTGAGTTAAATTTTCTAGGTGTGTTTATTTCTGAGTATTTTGTTGTAGCAAACTTCATGTGTTTTCTGTTCATGATCATTTAATTTTCTGCAAACTAATGTGTAGCCTAAATTTGAAATGTGGGTTGGGAAATAAACTATGTGTCTCGTTGAGACTTGAAACCGGGTTGGGATCTGAAATTTCTACACAGAGCACTTAAGAAACATGTGACCCTAATTTGACTTAAACAAAATTAATTAGTGGAGTTAGAAATCCTAGTAGTCCCATAACTCATAGGTCCCTGGATCGAAACTTGCCCCTGATATATTGGGATGAGGATTTATTTGCAATCATTTTTAGGACAACGTAGGAACTTTTCTTCTTTTCTAGAAGTGGAAGATTGAAGATTTTATATACTATATTAAAAAACTAGAAGCAAGGGAGGGAGAAAAAATTATAAGGAACATGAGATGGTGTTGTGAAACCACACCATTGGCATTTATAGTGGTATGTATATTATATATGAGCATACCCTCTCTCCATAGATGCGACAAGCGAGTTGGATGTATTTGGGCATGATGGTGACCCTCTTGGCATGTATGGCGCACAGATTGGTTTCCTCAAAGAGCCCAACAATATATTTCTTTGTTGCTTCTTGCAATGCTTCCACCGTTGACCACTGGAATCTCAGATATGTCTTGGAATCCTATGCAATCTCTCTTACAAGCCTCTGGAATGGAAACTTTCTTATGAGAAACTCGGTGCTCTTCTGGTACTTTCATATTTCTCGGAGAGCAACAATTTCATACCATTAAACATTTCAAAATCACAATGATTACCCATGATAATTTCCCAGCCATTGGATCATAATCAAATGAATCCTAAACATCAATTCAATAATTCAAATATGCAATCCACGCCAATGATCATTCACCAATCAAATTTTACAATAGAGTATTATAAATATAATCTATCATATATGCAAGCATCATTTCTACGTTATACAATTCAAAATATCTCAACACTTTGTCACAAGTATCTTCAATCTAGGTATTGATGTTATGTCATAAAATCTGGATGAAATAAAATTTCTAGAATCCTTGCCATTGTGAAATAATAGTTTGTGTTGCTAAGCTTTGAGCATGAATCATTTCATGGAGATACATTATGGTGAATAAAAATGGTATGGTTGTCTATTGTTATTTGTAAAATAATATTTATATATTTGTAGCATGAAATAAGTTTGTTTATTCATCAACTGGAGTTCAACATTGCCATGGAAAATTTTTGAACTATACATCAGTCTAATTTTCATTGACAACCTAATTGGAAGGACCCAAGAACTGAATTTGTTGGGATTATGTGTGTGATCGGCTACTACATTTTTAATTAGTATATGAAATTAGAATGATGGTAATCCCTCTTTCACATGGAATTCAAATACTTTCCCTCCATATTTTTATTCATTAATTGTTGCTTGGTCCCTATGCATACAAGTCGAAATTATGTCTTTTGAGAACACTTGTTAGCTAGTGTGTAATTCAATGTGATTTATGAAAGATTTATTGTGCTTGTGCCCCCAACTCATTACGCCTTCCTACATCAAACCAATAAGAACACCCTTTTCTTCCTTCTCCCCTACAATTTCATGCCTGTAATAGTTGCAATTCCCCCAATTTCTAACCGGTCTCCTCAATTTTTTCCAATGGTCTCTCTACTTTCTTGTAAACAAAAAGGCAAAACCAAGGCAGACCCCCTTTCACCCAATAATGCCATAGAACAGTCCCACCGACACCACGATGATCCAGATTTATGAAAAGAACGAAATGAAACCACAGATTTATAATATTAACATAGAGACATTGTGAACACTAATAGAGATACAATAAAACTTGACTTCTATTAAATAAGAAATATGTTAAAAACTATAAAATGCAAACTGAAAACAAGCTTTGTAGAATGGTGGCATCTTATCTCTGAGAAGAGATGTGATGGCTACGCTCATTCACAAGAAGATGAGTACAATGAGGATCTGAGATTTGTTACAATAAACATGAATGCCAAAACCCTAGACATCCAAAAACCTAAATCTATGAGATGAAGCACCAAAATTTATGTGGGCCCCGTTGGGGTAAGTTAGTACATCAACTCCCTGGGGTCGTAAATTTTGCATACAATCTTCATTTAGGGCGCACAATAGCTCGTTGGAAAGGTATTGATGAGGAACTTCATTCAGGTGGTTCAATCAAAGCCTTTGTTTCAAATCGAGGTGCCCGATCGTGAAAAAACATCGTTTAGGCCCTCAAAATGGCCCTTAAAGTTTGGGACCCGAAAAATGCTAAAAATAGTAAGTTGCCAAAAAAATTGTTTTGAACCAATTGGAAAAGGTGGGTGGCCATCGAGATCCTCCTAGATCAATCCTCCCCTTTTAGAAAGCAATGGTATCCATTGCATTGAATGCCCCCATCAGATGAGGAAATTTCTATTGAATATGGCCCCGGGTGAGCCACTTGCCTTGGTGCAGGAGTTGTCGTGCTTTGACAACCCGATAAAAGTGGATCCTTTGATGGCTAGTTCCCTTGACCTATATGTCCATGATCTGATCAGTGGATGCATGTTATATGCAGTCAGGGTTGAGCTATGTTGGTGTCAATTGTTCTTTTATCTCTGAGGTGTCCAATAATGGTGGAAAATAATGCTGAAGGAGGTCCACATTGAACATTGGGTGCAACCCAAGGAAGGGGGGAAGGTTGAGCTAAAAAACATTGTCACCCACAACCTTGGTGATGGTGTAAGGTCCATAACAGAGTGGACGAAGTTTCTGATGAGGACTTGTAAGGCGTTCTTTCTGTAAGTGAAACCAAACTTTGCCTCCCACCTAAAACTGGTGTGGCACTCGATGTTGATCATGGCATTGTTTGTACTTGGCATCGGACTTCTGTAAAATATCTTAAACTTGTTGGCGGATGTGTTCGATCTACTCAATGAACCAGGTGGATTTTTCAACTTCAGTTGGAGCATGCGAAGAGTCTACCTAGGTGGTCGCAAGGGGTAGTGCAACATCCATGGGACCCAATGGTTGAAATCCCAACCCCTCATGAAAGGGGTTGTGGCCGGTTGAGCTATGTATGGCTCTGTTGTAGCTGTGTTGAACATAGGGAAGACTCTCATCCTAGGTGTGAAGGTGCTTGGAATTGTACATGCGAAGTATGTGCACGATCATTCAGTTAACGACCTCGGTTTTTCCATCCGTCTGGGGGTGAAGCAGTGGATTTTGTGAGTTTGGTGTCCAGCAGTGACTAGAGGCTCAACCAAAATGTGTGAAGAATCGATTTTCCCGATATGAGATAATTGTTTGTGGGATCCCAAAGTGTACCCACACTCGTTCAAAGAAGATCTTGATAGTGGCCTCCACTGTTATGCTCTTCTTACAAACGACCATAATCACCATCTTGGAAAAGCGATCAACAACCATAAAAACACAGTCATTTCCCCACTTGGTGGATGGAAAGCCCGACATGTAGTCCATTGAGATGGATTCCCAGGGCCTGTCAAGGGTAGGTAGAGGAGTGTACAAGCCTTGTTTCTTAGTGGTCAGTTTGGAAATAGCGCAGGCAGTGCATGACCGGATATATTTGTTTACATCTTGTCGAAGTTTCATAGTAGAAATGTTGTTGCAACATTGCCACTGTCTTTTCCACACCGAAGTGCCCTGCAACCCGACTGTAGTGGGCTTCCCAAATCAGTTTCGCTCGCTCACTTAATGGAACGTAGAGATGGCCCAGATAGCACAGCAACCAGACCTGAAGATGGAAATTAGTGACAGTTGTGTTTGCGCCCAACATCAGGTAGGTGTTGGTGTAGTCGTGATTTGTCTCATATAGGTGGTTCCATCCAGAGATCTCGTGGTCGTAGGAGTCTATCACTGTGGTGAGTGTCGTGACTAAAGGTCGATTGAGGCAATCAGTGACTCAATTGGTACTTATTGTTTTATACTTGATATTGAGGTGGAACTGCTGCAAATATGTGGACCACTTCTAATGGCGGTCATTCTGCAATTTGCCTTGTGTCTGCATGAACTGCAACGGCTTATGATCAGTGCGGATGATTGTATCCTTCTCGAGAATGTAATGCCTCCACCGACGGCAGGCTTGCACAATGGAGTACATTTGTTTTTCGTAAGTAGGGTACTTATGGACAACATCTGATAGTGTCTCACTATGATAGGCCACGGGGTGGTCGTGCTGAGTGAGGATTGTGCCCACAACATAGACTAAAGCATATGTCTCAATCTCAAAGGGATGTTGCAGGTCAGGTAATGAAAGCACTGAGGATGAGCACAAGCGTTGCTTCGTATCATCGAACGATTAGTGTTCGGATAGGCCCCACACAAATTTGGCCTTACCACCGCCCTTGGTTATTTGACTGAGGGCCCATGCAATATGGGAGAATCCCAACACGAACCTGCGATAGAAATTGGCAAGGCCTAAGAAGATCTGAAGCTTAGTGAGCGTGGTTAGGGCTGGCCAGTCACAGATGACTTGGATATTGGCTAGATTAACATGCACACCATGCACATCAACAATGTAGCCTAGGTATTGGACCCTGTACATGTCGAAGGAGAATTTTTCCAAGTTGGCATATAGTTTGTGTTGTTGCAAACTGTGCAGAACCTGATTTATATGTTGCAAGTGTCCTGCCCAAGTCTTGTTGTAGATGAGGATTTCATCAAGATACACCACCACAAAAGAATCAGTGAAAAGCCGCAAGATATCGTCCATCATCCTCATGAAATTTGTTGGGGCATTTGTCAAACCAAAGGGCATGACTAGCCATTCAAAAAGACCTTATTTTGACTTGAAGGCAGCTTTCCATACATCTGTCTGCTCTATTAGGACCTGATGGTAGCCAGAGTTCAAATATATCTTACTAAAGTATTTGGCCCACTTGAGTTGATCAAGGAGATCGTCGATTCGGTGAATTGGGTACCGGTTCCTGATTGTGATTTTATTTAGGGCTCAGTAATCAATGCAGATTCGTCAGGTCTCGTCTTTATTCTACACCAGCATGATTGGGATTCCACAAGGTGATGAGTTGGGTTGGATGTGCTCCTTATGGAGCAACTTGGATCTGACGCTTAATCTCCTCATTTTCTAGTAGAGAGTGGCGATAGACTGGCCCATTGGGCAGCGGTGCATCAAGGGTCAGATCGATGGGATGATTGACCTGACAGTGCATAGGTGCCCCAGTAGGTGATGAGATGTCTTTGTATTCTTCCACGACCTTATCCACTTGCTTCTGTTGCGTGGAGAGATCAGTTGCGGAGGCCATGGATGTAGTTACAACTTTTCATTCACTCTGAAAGAGAACCACGAAGAAGACAAACTTCTTGGTCTGAGAAATGACCTTCTTGCATTGCTTTGCAGAGATCAAATAAATAACACTAAGTGGGAATACCTCCGGTATCCTGTACGATTTCCTGTTAAAAGTAATAATAACACTATGAGGCCTAAACTCATATACAACATGATGTTTCCATAAATAAGGTTGGCTCAAAAGAACATCACAAACTTCAAAGGGAACAACGTCACACAAATACCTCATCTTTCAATGGTCCGATGTACGACAGGCGGCACTGTTGGTTGACGCGAAGATCACTTCCTTGATAGAGCCATCCGATGGTGTAGTGTTGCGGGTGCGGCGTTGTTAGCAAGGCTAGCTGCTTGACGACCTTTGTTGAAATGAGTTTCTTCTAGCTACCACTATCAACAATGAAGTGCAACATAGTGCCTTTCACCCACATCTGTGAATGAAATAGGCGTTCGCCTTCCTCTGGCTCATCAGATTCACTGGGTTCGATCTTGGTGGTAGCAACAGTGGCACTGGGTTCCGTGTCAATGATTTGTATCCCCTTTTCTGGTTCTGACTCAGAGTCAGAACCCGCATCTGATTCAAATTCTTTTACCTCAACCACCAATGACTACTTTGAGCGACAAACAACATTGTTATTCCAAGGGCTCTTATGGAAGTCACACCACTTCCCGGCATCTTTCTTCATCTTCCCATTGTCCTTCTGCAAGATACCAGATATATAAAATATGCAAAACAGAAACGAAATGCTAGAAATAACAGAATAACAGTAAAATATCCAGCATAATCTTCACAATACACAGAAATGATTCACGAAATAGCAACAGAAATAGCACTTTGAATCAG